>PVJC01024369.1:0-25595 GCA_004026665.1 Murina feae
GGAGCTGAGCTGAAGGGCGCAGCTTCACTTTCCCTCCTGCCGCAATGGAAAGGGCTGTTTACTCAGGTCCGGGAGTGGCGGCCGCCATGTTGGCTGGGCTAATTTGCATACAGCCGCTCTGATTGGCTGGTGGGCGTGGCTTACCCTGTCTCGGAGAAACGGTTAATTTTAATATTTCGCTTTTATTAGTTTAGATATTTATTTTTAATTATTATTACTACCATTTTACCTTTTTTAAAGTTTAGTTTAGTTTAGTTTAGTTTCTTTTGCATTACTATTCTACATTCTATTTTTTTTTACCATTATTTTACTCTATCTCAATTTCTCCTTTATGCCAACACTCTCTTCCTCACTTTTCCCCTTTTTTGTCCTGTTTATTTTACCCTGTTCATGCTTTAGTTTTTTTTCTACCCTTTCTTTTTACCTCCTATTAAAAATTGATCTTACTCATATACCTAATTTCATTCCCCCTGCTCCAAGTCCATGCACACTTCTCTCTTCTTTTTCTTCCCTATTCAAAATATTTTTCTTACTTTTTTTTCTTTTTCTTTCTTTCTGTCTTGTTGTTGTTTTTTATTTGATTGTTACTGTGGTTTTTTGGGTTTTTTTGGTTTTTTTTTGCTTCTGTTTTTCCTCTCCTTGCTTGTCCTCTTCTTCTAATAGCTTAATCAATCCCAATCACCAACTCAGGCCTATCTACTCTCTATTCTCATTTTCCAATAGTAGATGAATACATAGATAGATTAAAGAAAGGGGAAAATTATATATATACTGTTTTCTTTCATATGTATGTGTATATATATATATATATATATATATATATAATTTTGTTTTTTATTTTTCTTCTTATATACTCATTATCTTTCTACTTCCTCTATACTGAATTGTAGCTATTTCCCCATTCATTCAATTCCTTGACCCTACCTTATGGAAATAAGCTCTACCACCTCAGATTCATCTGGGTGTTTGTTGAGATGTTTGTTCTTTGCATATTTTTGAATTAGTTGTTTTTTGTTGTTTTCTTTCATCTCTAGGCATTTGTTCTTTTTTTTGTTTCTCAACTTTTACTAGATTAGCTTCTGTTTTTTATTTATTTATTTAATCTTTATTGTTGAGATTATTACAATTGTTCCTCTTCTTTCCCCTCATAGCACCCCTCCTCCCAGTTCCCACCCCACCCTCTGTCCTTACCCATCCCCCACTGTTCTCATCCATAGGTGTACGATTATTGTCCAGTCTCTTTCCACACCCTCAACACCCTTTTCCCCCTGAAAATTATTCTATTCACCAGTTTATTCTGTTCATCAGATTTTTTATTCACTTTATTTTTAGATTCACTTGTTGATAGATATGTATTTGTTGTTCATAATTTTATCTTTACTTTTTCTTCCTCTTCCTCTTCTCAAAGGATACCTTTCAGCATTTCATATAATACTGGTTGTGTGGTGATGAACTCCTTTAACTTTTTCCTGTCTGTGAAGCTCTTTATCCGACCTTCAATTCTGAAGATAGCTTTGCTGGGTAAAGTAATCTTGGTTGCAGGTTCTTGCTATTCATCACTTTGAATATTTCTTGCCACTCCCTTCTGCCCTGCAAAGTTTCTGCTGAGAAATCAGCTGACATGCATATGGGTTCCCCCTTGGAGGTAACTGACAGCTTTTCTCTTGCAGCTTGTAAGATTCTCTCCTTGTCTTTTGCTCTTGGCATTTTAATTATGATGTGTTTTAGTGTGATCCTCTTTGGATTCCTTTTGTTTGGGGTTTTCCGTACTTCCTGGACTTGCAAGTCCGTTTCTTTCACCAGGTAGGGAAGTTTTCTGTCATTATTTCTTCAAATATGTTTTCAATATCTTGCTCTCTCTCTTCTTCTGGCACCCCTATAATTCTGATGTTGGCACACTTGAAGTTGTCCCAAAGGCTCCTTACACTGTCTTCATAATTTTGGATTCTTTTTTCTTTTTGCTTATCTATTTGGGTATTTTTTTGTTTCTTCATATTTCAATTCTTTGACTTGATTCTTGCGATCCTCTAGTCTGCTGTTTGATCTCTGTGTATTATTCTTTATTTCAGTCAGTGTATGCTTAATTTCTAGTTGGTCCTTTTTCATATCCTTGAGGGTCCCACTAGATTTATTGAGGGTCTCACTAAGTTTATCAGCGGTTTCTAGAAAATTTTTGAAAAACCTTATAACTATGGTTTTGAAGTCTATATCCTGTCGTTTGCTTTCCTCCTTTTCTGTCATTTGTGATTCGTTTCTTTGTCTCCGCATTTTGGCTGCTTCCCTGGGTTGATAGAGTGGATTTCTGTGTTAGGGTGATCACTGAGAGGAAATGACCTCCAAGCCACTTGGTTATGCAAATCAGCTGTGTCTACAGTGGGAGAACTTCTGTGCTGGAGACACCCTTATGGGGCAAGAGTTGTTTCAGTGGGGCTTTGGTTCTCATGGAGTCTGTCCTGAGTGTCCCTTATGAATCTGAGGAGTTGTATTTAGCATGGTACCACTCAGACCCCTGGGTATGCTGGCTCTTGTATCTCTAAGGAGTTGCTATTTTAGCCTTTGCCTGAGGCTACTCAGCCTTTTATATGCAAAAGCCTCTGGGCACAGCTTGGGTGGCGCAGGCTCTCAGGGAGTCTACAGGGTGGAGCAACCAGGTATGGCTGCTTCTCAGTCCTGCCCTAAGAGGCACCGGGTCTCAAGCTGCTCTGGAGTTCCTCCCAGTGCCCGACAGTGCCAGACAGTTGGGCATTTGTTCTTTGCATTTATTGGATTAGTTTTTGTTTTTCAGAGTTTTTTCGCCATATACATATATTTTCCCCCTTCTTTTTTCTCTTTCTTTTCTTTCTTACATTTTTTCCTTTTCTCAATATCATTTTTGCACCCTTTTCTCTCCCCTAATTCTCTTTACTCTGGTGGTCACTTTTGTTTGGGGTTATTGGTATTGTGAATATATTTGTATATGGTGCCCTGTGTGTTGTGTCTCTTTGTGTTGTATTATGAACACTTAAGTCAATGCAGGAGAGAGAGAGCTACATAACTAGGCATCCAGAGAGGAGTGATCATGGGGAAACAAAGAAACAGCCCGCGCATGAAAAAAAGGGGGAATCACCAGAAAAGGAAGTAAATGAAATGGAAGCAACCAATATGTCAGACAAAGAATTGAGAACAATGGTCATAAGGACGCTGAAAAGGATGAAAGACAAATTCAACAATATGTGTAAGAATTAAGAGGAAATGAGGAACCAAGAAGAAATGAAAAGTGACCTCACTGCAATAAAGAACAAATAGAAAGCATCAATAGTAGACTAGAAGAAATGGAGACTGTATCAGTGAGCGACAAGACAAGATAGGAAAAAATACCCAAGAAGAGCACAAATAGAACAAAAACAACAAAAAAACAAAACAAAACAAAAAAACAAGAGGGAAGCCAAAGAGAACTTTGGGACAACACAAAATGAAACAACATCCACATAATAGGGCTTCCAGAAGGAGAAGAAACTGAACAAGGAATAAAAACCTTTTTGAAAAATAATGACAGAAAATTTCCCTAATATTGACAAGAAAAAACACACACAAGTCCAAGAAGCTCACAGAGTCTCAAACAATATGAACACAAAAAGACTGACACCAAGACATATTATAATTAAATTGGCAAACATCAATGACAACGTAATAATCTTAAAGGCTGCCAGAAAAAGACAGAAACTTACCTACAAGGGATCTCCTATCATACTATTGACTGATTTCTCAACAGAAACACATCAGGCCATAAGGAAATGGCATTAAATATACAAAGTGATGCAACACAAGGGAATGAATCCAAGAATACTATATCCAGCAAGGCTATTAGTCAAAATTGAAGGTGAAATCAGGAGCTTCACAGACAAAAAAGGACTAAGGGAGTTTATTACCACCAAACCAGCAATGCAAGAAATGCTAAACGCTCTGTTGTAAAAAGAAGAAATAGAAAGGGAAGAAGAAATACCAGCATAAAGAATAAAAATGGCAACAAACAAGTACCTATCAATAATAACTTTAAATGTAAATGGATTAAATGCCCTAATCAAAAGACATATGGTATCTGAGTGGATAAGAAAACGTGACCCATATATTTGCTATCTATAGGAGACCCACCTCAGAAGAAAGGACTCACACAGACTGATGCTGAAGGAGTGGGAAAGGTTTTTCAGGCGAATGGAAATGAAAAAAAGCTTGGGTAGAAATACTTATATCTGACAAATTAGACCTCAAAATGAAGACCATAACAAGAGATAAGGAAGGCCATTTCTTAATACTAAAGAGAGCAACTCAACAAAAGCTATAGCTCTGGTAAACATATATGCACTCAATAGAGGAGCATCCAAATACATGAAAAAAACTTTTGGAGGATATCAAGGAAGAGATTGACAGCAATACAATCATAGTAGGGAACTTTAATACCCATTACCACCACTGCTTAATCTGCTAAACAAAAAATCAGTAAAGAAACCTCACTGGATCCGATAGAATTAATTGACATCTTCAGAACATTTCACCCCAAAGCCACAGAATATGCATTTTTTTCAAGTGCACATGGGTCATTTTGAAAGATACACCACATATTGGGACACAGGCAAAGTCTATTGAAATTCAAGAAGATAGAAATCATCTTCTCAGATCACAATGGCATAAAATTAGAAATCCACAATAAACACAATAGAAAAAAATCAAACAACTAGAGACTAAATAGCATGATATTAAATCATAAATTGGTTACCAAAGCTATCAAAGAAGAAATAAAAGGCATTATGGCAACAAATGACAATGACACAGCAATCCAAAATCTATGGGACACAGTGAAAGCAGTCTTGAGAGGGAAGTTCGTAGCTCTACAGGCCTACCTCAAAAAAAAACCAAAAAAAAAACAAGAAAAAATTATAATAAATTTTCTAACCTTACAACTCAAAGAGTTAGAGAGCAAAAAGAAAAGCCCAAAATAAGCAGAAGGAAGGAAATAATAAAGATCAGAGTGGAAATAAATGACATAGATACCAAAACGACAATACAAAAGATCAATGAAAGCAAGAGCTTGTTTTTTGAAAGGATTAACAAGATTGATGAACCTCTATCCAGATTCACCAAGAAGCAAAGAGAGAGGACCCAAATAAACAAAATAAGAAATGAAAGAGGTGAAGTAACAACCAATCCTACAGAAATACAAATGATTATGAAAAAAATACTATGAATAACTCTATTCCAACAAACTGGACAACCTAGATGAAATGGACATATTCTTAGAATAATACAAGCTTCCAAAACTCAATCAGGAAGAATAAAAATTTAAAGCAGTGATCAAAAATCTTCCAGCAAACAAAAGCCCTGGACCAGTTGGCTTTACAGGGTGTTCTACCAAGCATTCAAAGAAGTAAAACCTATCTTCCTCAGACTATTCCTAAAAATTCAAGAGGAAGGCACACTTCAAAGCTCTTTCTATGAAGCCAACATTACCCTAGTCCCAAAACCAGATAAAGACACCACAAAAAAAGAGAACTACAGGTCAATATTCTTGATGAATATAGATGCTAAATTCCTCAATAAAATTCTAGCAAATCAGATTCAGCATTACATTAGAAAGATCATACAATATGACCAAGTGGGACTCATTCTGGGGATGCAAGTCTGGTACAATATCTGCAAATCAATAAATGTGATACATCACATAAACACACTGAGAGACAAAAATCATAATCATATCAATTGATGCAGAAAAAGCATTTTAAAAAGTCCAACACCTATTCTTGATAAAAACTCACAGCAAAGTGGGAATAGAGGGATCATACATCAACATGATAAGAGCCTTATATGACAAACCTACAACCAACATCATACTTAGTGGGCAAAAACTAAACTCATTTCCCTTAAGAACAAGAACAAAACAGGGATGCTCACTTTCACCACTCCTGTTCGATATAGTACTGGTAGTGCTAGCCATAGCAATCAGACAAGAAGAAGAAGTAAAAGGCATCCAAATTGGAAAAGAAGATGTAAAACTGTTCTTGTTCATAGATGACATGATACTATACATAGCAAACCCTAAACTCCATAAAAAAACTGCTAGACCTAATAAATGAATTTGGCAAAGTAGCAGGATACAAAATTAATGCCCAGAAATCTATGTCCTTTTCATACACCAATAATAAACTCATAGAAAGAGAATCTAAAAAAAAATTCCATTTACCATCACACCAAAAAAATTAAGATATCTAGGAATAAACTTAACTAAGGAGGTAAAAGACCTGTACTCAGAAAACTATAGGACATTGAAAAAAAGAGACAGAGGAAGACATAAACAAATGGAAGACTATACCATGTTCATGGATTGGTAAAATCAACATCATTAAAATGTCATACTAACCAAAGCAATCTACAGATTCAGTGCAATTCCTATTAAAATACCAATGGCGTACTTCAAAGATCTAGAACAAAATTTCCAAAAATTCATCTGGAATAATAAAAGATCCCAAAGAGCCACAGCAATCCTGAGAAGAACAAAGTTGGAAGGATCACAATACCAGATATCAAGCTATATTACCAAGCCACTATTCTCAGAACTGCCTGGTACTGGTGCAAGAACAGACATATAGACCAATAGAATAGAACAGAGAACCCAGAAATTGACCCAAACTATTATGCTCCATTAATATTTGTCAAAGGAGGTAGGAGCATACAATGGAGTCAAGATAGTCTCTTCAATAAATGGTGCTGGGAAATCTGGTCAGATACATGCAAAAAAATGAAACTAGGTCACCAACTTACACCATACAAAAAAACAAACTCAAAATGGCTAAAGTACTTAAATGTAAGACGGGAAACCATAAAAATCTTACAAGACTCCATAGGCAGCAAAATAGCAGAAATCTATACCTACAAAAGAGAAATATGCAAATTTGTGTTACTCTGCTATGCTCACCAGCTTATTGGATGAGTATGCAAATGAACCCAACAAATATGTCAATTAATTTGCATACACAGGCACAGAGCATTGGAGCAAAGTGGAGGTGGAGCAAAGCTTGAAGTCTCCGGCGGAGTGAAGACTGAAGGCTAAAGAGTCTTGGCTTCTCCGCTGCGGCCAGAGCGAAGGCCTGGGTCCCAGGTGCCAGAGGAAAACCGGTGCCGGCAGCCAGGGGGAGGGAAGGCCTATTGCACGAATCTCTTCATGCAACGAGCCTCTAGTATGTCATAACAATATTTTTACTGACACTTCCTAGGACAATGGAAACTAAGGAGAAAATGAATAAATGAGAATGACTACATCAAAATAAAAAGCTTCTGCACAGCAAAAGAAACCATCAACAAAACAACAAGAAGCCCACTGCATGGGAGAACATATTTGCCAATGCTATCTCAGATAAGGGTTTAATCTCCAGAATTTATAGGGAACTCATACAAATTAACAAAAGGAAGATAAACAGTCCAATAAAAAAAAATGGGCAAAGGACCAAAATAGACACTTTTCAAAAGAGGACATTCAGAAGGCCAAAGAGACATATGAAAACATGCAAAAAGTCAAATCAACAAATCAAAACAACATGAAGTACCATCTCACACCTGTCAGAATGGCTATCATCAACAAATCAACAATGACAAGTGCTGGCAAGGCTGTGGAGAAAAAGGAACCCTTGTGCACTGCTTGTGGGAAGGTAGACTGTGCAACCACAGTGGAAGACAGTATGGAGTTACTTCAAAAAATTAAAAGTGGAACTCCCATTTGACCCAGTAATTCCACTTCTAGGACTATATCCCAAGAAACCAGAAACACCAATCAGAAAGGATATATGCACCCCTATGTTAATAGCAACACAATTTACAATAGCTAAGATTTGTAAACAGCCTGAGTGCCCATCAGTAGATGAGTGGGTTAAAAAACTGTGGTACATCTACACAATGGAATACTATGCCACTATTAAAAAAGAAGAAGGGACTTTTACCATTTGCAACAGCATGGATTGAATTGGAGAGCATCATGTTAAGCGAAATAAGCCAGTCAGAGAAAGATAAATATTATATGATCTCACTCATATGTGGGATATAATGATCAACATAATCTGATGAACAAGAATTAATCCAGAGACAAATGGCAGGAGAGTGTATAGAGCAACCAAAGGACTTTTACGCATGCATATTACCTTAACCAATGGACACAGACACTGGGGCGGTGGTGGCTTGCCCAGGATGGAAATGGTTGGGGGTGGGGTAAGGGTCAATTGGGGAAAAAGCAGACTTATGTAAAACTTTAGACAATACGAAAAAAGAAAAAAGGTCAAATCACAAAATTCTTTAAGGAAGCCATGCTATGAAGTTTAGAGTTTATGAGAGCAACAAGAAGCTTTAAAGAATATTTTGTGAAGGTTTATACTTTAGAAACATTGTATTCACCAGAAAGGAAGAATGGATAAGGAATACTAGGGACCATTAAGGTAGTTAATCTCCTGTTGTGTGTTAAATTAGTGTAATTCCTAGGGGTTCAGCTGGACTAAACCTAGTAGTTGAGGTAAAATACAAAAGTTATGGCAAAACTAAGTCAAGAGGGGGAAGACAATACCCATATTACCTATTGTATGTATTTGACTCCCTCTAAATCTTAGTTAAAACCCTTCTTTAAAAAATGACTTTTTACTTAATACCATAATGTTATGGTTTAATTATCATTACTTTTATGACAACATATGAAAAAAATATAGTTGATAAGCTTTATAAAAGTTATCTTGGAACACATTCCATGCTTTATATCAGAACACATATTATGTACTTCCTTATCTGCCTATGCTCATGCCCTTTCTCTCATTGGGAATTACTAGATCAACTCTGCACATATTGAAATCTTATTTATACACCAAGATACAGCTCCAAAGCAACCATCTGAGCAAAACAGCAGAGGAGATAGCTCCAAGACCCAGTCCCTTCACAGACAAAACTAATAAAGAAGCACAAAAAGATTTAAAATGGCAGTGCATGATACACAGACGCATTCCCAGGATCAAATTGGAATTACAGTAGGTTAAGGTGACCAGATGTCCCGCTTTTGGTGGGACAGTCCCATTTTTTAACAATTTGTCCCACATCCCATGGCATTTCTAAAAAGTCCGATTACTCTTTGTAATATTTTAAGTAATAATAAAAAAAAAAGAAAAAGAAAAAGAAAGAACCCCCCCCCCTTCCGTCAATGGTGTACTGCTTTAAATCTGATTACCTTATAGTAAGTCCTCGGGTTACATTGGAGATCCGTTCCTATGGTGCAATATAATGCAATTTTCACCATAAGCCAGAACCCACCTACGTAAGCACCTATGTCACTCACATGGAGCACATACACAGCAGTAATGAAGTGAAACAGTTAAAAAAATTTTTTAAAGAAAGATAACAATTCCTGACCTTTACCTGTGGGAAACAAATAATAAAAAACATAAAGCACATCTAATCTAATAAAAGAGTAATATGCAAATTGACCCCCACTCCCTTACACTTAAGCCATGCCCACCAGCCAAGCCATGCCCTCCAGCCAATCAGAGTGGCTGTATGCAAATTAACCCAACCAAGATGGCGGCCAGCAACCATGGAGCTAGAGCAAACAGGAGGCTTCTGTTGTACCAGCGATGAAGGAAACTGCCTGCCTAGGCCAGCTGGGCCTCTGTTCAAGGCAACAAAGTTTGAATTATAGAAGCCATGGAGCTGACACAAACAGGAGGCTTCGTTGCCTGCCTAGGCCTCTGCTCCTGGCAACAATGTTTCAATTATAGAAGATAAATAAACCCCAGAAACCTGATTCCAGCCAGCCTTGCTAGGATGTTGGGTCAATGGGAGCTGTGGGCAGTCTGAAAACAGGCTTCAGCCCCTCACCCAGGTTGTCCAGGCACCCCAGTAGGGACCCTAACTCTGAAGGGACTGTGGGCAGCCTGAAAATGGCCCTCAGCCCCTCACTCAGGCTGGCCATACCCCCATGGTGTGAGGGTCCCCATTGAGGGACTTGGCCTGCCTGCAAATAGCCATCAGCCCCTCATCCAGGCTGGCCAGGCACACCAGCAGGTGGCCATCCCCCGAGGAATCTCAGACTGTGAGAGGGCACAGGCCAGGCTGAGGGACCCCCCGAGTGCATATGTTGAAATAATGGGACTTTTTTTTTATAAATGGGAGATGGCAGTGTAACCACAAAATGACATATGTCGAGTCCGACATAACCTGAGGACTGTCTGTATAACTAATATTAAAACACACACACACACACACACACACACACACACACACCATCCTAAGTAATCAACTGAAGACTGGTTAGAGAAAACCCTGATAACCAAGGACAAAACGTGGAGACCTCATAGAGATGGGTAAGAAGGGCAGAAGTGAGAAAGGGCTGGCTGAGCTCCCACAGACAGCAGATAAAGTTCAAAGAAATATCTCAGCTGTGAGGGGTTGCCACTGAGAACTCGGGGGTCTAACTCTCAAGGTGGGCCCCCAAGATGAGAGCACCACAACTGAGAAAGTTGCCCACACAACATCTGACTGTAATAAGCAGCAGGGTTGCTGTGTACCAGGTAGAAAAGCTGGAAATATAGGAACCCTCTTAAAAGGCCAACACACATTTTATGTGCACCCACTCACCTTGAGCTCTGGCAGAGGGAGGGCAGAGTGGAGCTGTGTGAGGAGAAGCCAGGGTTGGAGGCTCTAGGGTTAGAGCTTAGAAGGCAGACACCCTGGTTTCCTGTGCTGAGTCATTCCCTCACACTGACAAGGTCATCTTTCTCAGACAGATATTTGCTACCCTGGCAGTTTTTGCCTGGGGAAAACAGTTGACCCACCCTATGGGAAAACACCTTGCCCCACGGTGTGGAGTTTCTGAGGACCATTAAGAGACTGAGAATAACAATTAGCTTCCAGGCAGAAGCAATTTCCCCACCCTGTTGGTAAACCTCTCAAGACTGAATCCAATCAGTCTGTAGGCAGGGACATCTCTTGAGGCTTTGAGTCTTTATCTGATCTAATTAGTCAGAAACATTGTCCTGCACTAGAGACTGGTAGACATAGCAAATCTACCTAATATATAGTAGTCACAAACCCAAATAGGCAGCCAAAATTGGGAGACAAAAAAACAACCCCCAAATGAAAGAACAAGATAATTCTCCAGAAGAAGAGATAAATGAAATGGGGACAAGAAATTTATCTGATATAGAGTTCAGAATAATGATGATAAAGATTCTCAATGGCTTTAGAAAAGACAAAGTAACTGAAAAAACAATAGCCAGAAATAAAGAATAACAAAGTACTAATAAAGAACACATTCGATGGAATATACAGAAGATTAGGGAAATCTGGGGATTGGATCAGTGAATTAGGCCACTTATGACAAACCTACAGCCAACAACATACTCAATGGGAAAAATTTAAAATCATTTCCCCTAAGAACAGGAAGAAGACAAGGATGTCCACTATCACTACTCTTATTCAACATAATACTGGAAGTTCTACCCACAGTGATCATATAAGAAGAAGAAATAAAAGGTATCCAAATTGTAAAGGAAGAAGTAAAACTCTCATTATTCACAGGTGACATGATATTGTACATAGAAAACCCTAAAGACTCCACCAAAACACTACTAAATTTAATAAATGAATTTGACATTGTAGCGGGATACAAAATCAACATCCCAAAATCAATAGCTTTTTTATATACCAACACTGAAGCCTCAGAAAGAGAAACTAAACAAATAATTTCATTTACCATTGAAACAAAAAATCAAGACACTTTGGGAATAAACTTAACCAAGGAGGTAAAAGACTTGTAAATGGAAAACTCAAGGATGTTGAAAAAAGAGAGGAAGATATAAATAAGTGGGGAAATATACCATGTTCATGGATTGGTATAATTAACATCATTAAAATGCACATACTACCCAAGGCAATCTACAAATTCAATGCCATCCCTATTCATTACAAACAGCATATTACCCAGATCTAGAACAAATACTCCAAAAATTTATATGGAACCAAAAAACATCCAAATAGCTGCAGCCATCTTGAGAAGAACAAAGTTGGAGGAATCATAATACCAGATATCAAGTTTTACTGAAAAGCCACCATAATCAAAACAGCCTGGTACTGGCACAAGAACAGGCATATAGACCAATGGAACAGAACAGAGAACCAAGAAATTAACCCAAGCCATTACGCTCAATTAATATTTGAAGAGGATAAAATAACACACAATGGCATCAAGACATCTCTCCAATAAATGGTGTTGGAAAAATTGGACAGGTACATGCAAAAAAAAAAAATAAAACTAGACCACCAACTTACACCATACACAAGAATAAACTCAAAATGGATAAAACACTTAAATATAGGAAACTATAAAAATTCCAGAAGAAACCATAGGCAGCAACATCTCAGACATTTCCTCAAAAATTTAAATATGGAATTACCATTTGTCTCAGTGATCCCACCTCTAGGAATATGAAACATGAAACAACAATCAGAAAGAATGTATGGACCCCTATGTTCATAGCAGCCCAATTTACAATAGCTAAGATCTGGAAACAGCCCAAGTGCCCATCAGTAGATGAGTGGATAAAAGAGCTGTGGTACATTTACATCATGGAATATTATGCAGCAGTGAAAAAGAAGGATCTCTTACCCTTTGAGACAGCATGGAGGGACCTGGAGAGTATCATGCTAAGTGACATAAGCCAGTCAGAGAAAGACAAGTATCTCATGATCACACTCATATGTGGAACCTAATGAACAAAATAAACTGATGAACAAAATAGATCCAGAGACACTGAAGCATGGACAGACTGCGGAATCTCAAAGGGAAGGTGTGTGTGTGGGAAGTGATAAACCAAAGAAGTTGTATGCATATATGCATAATACATGGACACAGACAATAGAGTTTTGAAGGCCTGGGGCATGGGGAGGCAGGTAGGCTAGAAGGAGTCAAAGGGGATATATATATATTACTTTCAACAATAAAGATTTTTAAAAAAATAAATGCAAAAATATCAGAACCAATTTTCTCAGAACTCAAGAAACAGACAAAGACTTATAACAATCAAACAATCCTAAATGAAGAAAAAGGCAACTTAGAAGCAGTAGGAAGTTAGGGATATGGTGGACTTGGAAGCCAAGGCCTTTGTTCCCCACAGAGACACAAAGTTAACAACATAGAGACAAAAGTACCTTTTCAAAAAACTTCTTTACCAGTTTGGAAGCCAGAGCATACATGTTTATGCAGAGCCAATACCAAAAAGGTAGGAAGTTTGTGGAATTTTCTCACCCTAATCCTTCCTCCCACATGACATGGCATGAGCAGCAGGAAAATTCCCAATTCAAAGTTCCTCCCTTGGAACAGAAGAAAAGATTGAAACTTGCATCCAATATTCTGGATTTTCTAAGTGCTGCTCAAGGGATTGGTTTCTGCCATGTTTAACGGAGCGCTGATGTGGGTTGCTGCATGGTAAAGAGGCCAGGTTTAATCCACGGGAAAATGAGGCAACCTCTTCAGCACTTTGAATTGCTTTAGAGTAGCAGGAAGTCTGAAAAGTTCCACAAACTGTGCCAAAGGAGTATCAGAGTACAGGCAGAGTAATAAAACTGAACAAAATCTCCAGGTTGTTTAGGGAAATCAAGACAGTTAAAAGCAACATTATTTACTGGAATTAAAACACATATATACACAATACCAGAGAAGATACATCCCAGGAAAGGTTTGCAAAATCATAAAACTTCCAGCTGGGCAGGTTACTGAAGGATTTCACATGCATAAAACTATTACACAAAGACTGGGAGGAGTGCCTGTTTTTAAATGCTCAGATCTCAACCAAACATCACAAAGTTTACAAAGAAACAGGGAATATGCTACAATCAAAGGCACAAAACAAAGCTCCAGAATTTGACCTTAAAGACACACAAAGTTATCTTATAAAAAGCTCATCTTAAAGATGTTCAACAACATAAAAGAGAACATAGATTGCCAACAAAATGAAATGAGAAAAATGATGCATGAATACAATTAAAATACTGAGATAGGAATTATTTTTTAAACCCAAATTATGGATATAATAAATATAACCAAACTAGTGGCCTGGTGCATGAATTCGTGCACAGGTGGGGTCCCTTGGGATGGCCTACAGAGATCAGACCCCAGCTTGCACCCCAAACCTCACAGCCTCAGCTCATGCCCCAGCCTCGCAGCCCTGAAGCCCCACCTGGCATCTTGCCTTGGCCTGGCACTGCCCCCTCACCTCCACCATCCCACCTGTGGGGCAATCGATGGGGGCCAGGACCCCCACCATCTCCCTCAGGAACTGAATGGCAGCCCCGCCCCCTACACTGCTGCTGGTTTCTGTCTATGTGGTAATTGGCGGGGCTATCAGGCCCCTACTCACACTCACCTTGGTCTTGTGCCACCTGCTCACCTGCTCCACCATCTTGCTGGGGTACTGCTCTTGCCAGGGTCCATCGGGTCCAGCAGCGCCTCCACTGCCACCCACTGCCGGCACCATGTCACCAATGCCCTCCATGTTTTGCGCTACCCCTGGTGGTTGGCGCATGTCATAGGGAATGGTCGAACTCCCAGTCTTCAGGTCAAACAACTGCCTGAGTGGACAATTTGCATATTAGGCTTTTTTATATAGGACTAGGGGCCCGGTGAACAAAAATTTGTGCACTCGGTGGGGGGGGGGGCAGTCCCTCAGCCTGGTCTGCACCCTCTCCAATCAGGGAACCCTCGGGGATGCTGGCTCCTAACTGCTCACCTGCCTGCTGGCCTGATCCCCCTAACTTCTCTCTGCCTGCCTGATAACCTGTAACGACCTCAGCCTCAGCCCTGCCACCATGGCTTTGTCCAGAAGGACGTCTGGAAGGTCATCTGGAAGATGTCCAGTCTAATTAGCATATTACCCTTTTATTAGTATAGATGCCACCTTGTCCTAAAAAAGCAGGTTGTTAGCAGGTTTTCCTATTGTGGAAGGGAAGCCTGCAGTAGCATCCTGGGTTCTGACCAGGGCTTATGTACTGGTGCTTTATCTCAGCAGATGAGATTCCTAGAAGACTCTTGGATGTACCTTGAACATTTCTATCGATTTTGCCAAATCCTCCTCTAAAAATGTTGAACCACTTTAAACTCCCACCAGCAACCATGTGTGTGCCCTCTGTCCTACTTTGATGCCAATATCATTGATTTCCCCCTAGAAGCTTCCCTCCGCCTCAGCTGGGACTGCTTGGCACTTAAGCCAAACTCACTGTTCAGCCTGGGACTTGATTTCTCGAGATAGAATTACGGAGGAGGAAAAATAGTGTTCCTCTACCCTTGAGTTCTTAGCGGAGGCCCTTGTAATGAAAGACAGATTACCAAGAGAAAAACAAAAGTTCATTAACATGTGTACCTCGTGTATATGTGGGAGATCCCAGGGAAAAATGAGTAACTCCCCAAGGTGGCTTAGAGTCCAGATTTAAATACCTTCTTCCTAGGGAAAGGGGACGGGATATCTAGGCCTCTTAGAGGAGAGTACATGAGTTTTAGGAAAGATGAATGGGGGTGGGGAGATAGTTTGTAACAAAGTTTGGGTGTGATGTCAACTTGTAGTCTCCTGTGACAGGAGTCAGTCTTCACTGGCTGATGACACTTTTCCCATCGAGGGAACCTTTTGTGGGGATCTGATTTTAGGCAGATCAGGAGACTTTAGTGAAAGCCTCTCCTTGCATTTGCTGTTTCTCAAGCATCTGCAGCTCAAGATCATCAATATAACAACACAGCATATGTTGGGGTGGCATGTTCTCTGACCTTCAGAATAAACCCAACAAAAGCTTGTTTCCTTTCTTAGATGATTTGCCACAGTAGTGTTATTCCCTAGAGACAGTATTCTGGCCAGACCTTCCTGGGAGTGGTCATAACATACGCTGTGCTTGTAGAAAGGTGTAGGCCATATCACTAAATAAATCAGGGTCAGTTTTCTCATCTTGTGGAAAGGGAGATAAAGTTATGATAGTTGATCTCCCTTTCCACAGGTTTCCTGAAGATTTGTGTCTCTGCTGTAGATTTGTGCTTCTCCGTGGCTCTGGGGCTTGGAGCTACTGGGTGCTGGGCCCACTTGAATATTTGTGTCTTGGCTCCTCCAACCCCAGTGCTGAGGTTGGGCTTGGGGCTGTTGGGTACTGGGCCCCCTGTGTGCTGTGTCTCTGCTCCTAGGACCACAGCAGCCCCAGCACCTCCACAGCCACAGGGCTCGGAGCAACCCTCACCTCAAACCCCAGTGGCAGCAGTTCCGAGGCAGGGCTCACAGCTGCTGGGGTGTGGTGCCAGCCCACCCCGCAGGCCTGGTCCCTGTGTGCCTTGGACCCCGCCACGGCCACCACCACTGCTGCACCTGCCACCACCCGCCCCGCCCAGGCCTCACCCACCGCTGCTCTCTCCACGGCTGCCGGTCTCCATCTTGGCTGGATTAATTTGCATACAGCCGCTCTGATAGGCTGGCGAGTGTGGCTTAGCTGGTGGGCGTGGCTTAGGCGTCCTGGAAAAATGGTTAATTTCAATATTACGCTTTTATTAGAGTAGACTAGGGGCCCGGTGCACAAAAATTTGTGTACTTCGGGGGGTTCTTCAGCCTGGCCTGTGCCCTCTCACAGTTTGGGACCCCTCTGGGGATGTCCACCTTGGGCATGCCTGGCTATCCTTGGTGAGGGACTGATGGCTGTTTGCAAGCTGGGCAAGCCCCCCAGTGGGGACCCTCACCCCATGAGGGTGTGGCCAGCCTGAGTGAGGGGTTGAGGGCCATTTTTAGGTTGCCCACAGTCCCTTCGGGGTTCAGGTTCCTACTGTGGTTCCTGGACAGCCTGTGTGAGGGGCTGATGGCTGTTTGCAGTGAGGCTGGCTGGAAACTGGTATCTGGAATTTATTTAACTTCTAAAATTGAAACTTTGTTGCTTTTACCAGAACCCTAGTTGGGTATCCCCTGACAACCCAAGCTCCCAGCGCTTCCTTGAGCTCAAGGCTGGAAGCAGGTCTCTGGGGTTTATTTATCTTCTACAATTGAAAATTCGTTGTGGAAACTTTGTTGCCAAAGCCGACCTAGGCAGACAGGAACTTCAGCTTCCTGCATCGCCAGGGCAAGCCTCCTGCTTGTTCCAGCCCCGTGGCTGCTGGCTGCCATCTTGGCTGGGTTAATTTGCATACAGTCTCTCTGACTGGCTGGTGGGTGTGGCTTGGCTGGTGGGCGTGCCTTAGGTGTCTCGGAGTGATAGTTAATTTGTATATTACTCTTTTGTTAGATTAGATTGGAAAATCAGGCAGAAAAACAAATCAGCAAACTTGAAGACTGGTAATTTGAAATTGTCAAGTCAAAGGCAAAAGGAAGGGAGGGAGGGAGGGAGAGGGAGGGAGAGAGGGAAGGAGGAAGGGCGGGAAAGAAGAAGAAAGAAAGAGAAAGACTGAAGAACACTGAAGAGAACCTAAGTAATTTATGGGATTGATATCAAATGTTATCCAAGTATCAGAAAATGAAAGGGAGCAAGGGAAAAAGTTTACTTAAGGAAATGACGGAAAACTTTCCAAATTACAGAAAGACTTAGAAATACACATTAAACAAGTTCAGGAAATTACAACTAAGATAAACTGTGGGATGTGAGGGCGATCTGTCACCCCATTGATTGCCAGGGTTGATTTGGCTGATCTGGCTGGCTAGGCGGGGGTCCCCCTCCTCCCTCACCGATCCATGTGCGTCCCTCCCAAAGCTGCTCGCTCCATCTAAGAGGACGATCTTCCCCCCAGAGGAGAGGACCGGTCTTCGGTCAAAGGTATAGGAGTAGCTGTGCTCCCCTGCTAGAACCTCCAAACAAACTCTCAAGATAAACTGTGAGTGAAAACTGTAATGATTCCTTTGTTGAAAATTAATTGCCCATATAAGGCTAGTTTTATTTCTTGCCTTTCAATTCTGTTCCAAGTCTGTCTATTTTTCTACCAGTACCAACCTCTTTTAATTATTGTTTCTTTATAGTATAATTTGAAGTAAGAGAGTGTGATGTCTCTGGTTTCATTCTTTTCTTTCCTTGTTTTCTTTTCTGGCTTCATTCTTTTTATCAGGATTGCTTTGGCTATTTGGGGTCTTTAATGGTTCCATACAAAGCCGATGATTTTTTCCATTATTTTTTAAAAAAATAACATTAGGACTGGGGATTGTGCTAAATCTGTATTTTGCTTGGGGTAATATGGACATTTTAACTATGTTGATTCTTCCAGCCCATGAACATGAAATATTTTTCCATTTCTTCTGTCTTTTTCAATCTGCTTTCATACTGCTTTGTACTTTTCAGTATGTAGGTCCTTCACATTCTGTGTTAAATTTATTCCTAGGTATTTTATTCTTTTTGTTATCTTGGCAAAAGAAATTTATTTTTCCATTTCTTTTCTGAAATTTAGTTGTTAGTATATAGTAATGCAGTAGATTTCTGTACTTTGATTTTATATCCTGCAACATTACTATATTTTTTATTGTTACTAAGCATTGTTTGGTTGAGTCTTTGAGGTTTTCCATATAAAAGAATCATGTTATTTGCAAAAAGTTTCTCAATTTGGATGCCTTTTATTCTCAATTGGATGCTTTTTATTTATTTTTCTTGCCTATTGCCCTGGAAAGGACTTCCAGTACTAGAGTGGTGAGAATGGGCATCCTTGTCTTATTCCTGATTTTAGAGGAAAAACCTTCAGTGTTTCAGCATTGATAATGATATTATCTGAGGGTTTGTCATAAACAGCCTTTGTTATGTTGAGGTACTTGCCTGGTATACATATTTTATTTAGTGTTTTAATCATAAATGGATGTTGTATCATGGCAAATGCTTTTTTCTGTATCTATTGATACGATCATATGATTTTATCCTTTATATTGTTGATTGACTTGCATATGTTGAACCATTTTTGTACCCCTGAAATGAATCCCACTTTATCATAATAAATTATTTTTAATGTATTATTGTATTCTATTTGCTAGTATTTTGCTTAGGATTTTTGCATCTGTATTCATGAGAGATATTGTCTTTAGTTTTCTTTTTTACTGTTATCCTTGACAGGTTTTGATTGTTCTCATAAAAAAATTACCTGAAATGAATAAAAATCTAAATATACTAGTAAGACTTTAAACAGTAAATGACATAGAAAGACACTTACATACTAAGCTTATGGATGTTGATCTTAGAGAGGATTTATGAGTTAAATTCTAAAGGCAAGGGAAGTAAAGGCAAAAATAAATAAGTGAGACCTATATGTCAGATTAAAAAGTTTCTGCATAGCACAAGAAATCACCAACAAAATTAAAAGGCAACCATCAAAATGGAAGAAGATATTTGCGAACAACAGTTCTGGGTTAATACCTAAAATATATAAAGAACTTATATGACTCGACCAACAAAAATCAACATCACAATTTTTTAAATGGGCAAAGGACCTGAACAGACACTTCTCCCAAGAAGACATACAAATGGCCAATAGGTATATGAAAAGATGCTCAAGTTCACTAGCTGTTAGGGAAATGCAAATCAAAATACAATGAGATACCACCTCAGGAGTAATAACAAGAGTTGGAGAGGCTGTGGAGCAAAAGAAACCCTTATTCCTGCTGGTGAGAATGTAAACTGGTACAGCCACTATTGAAAACACCATGATAGTTCCTCAAAAAATTAAGAATATAAATACCATATGACATAGCAATCCCTTTTCTGGGTATCTACCTGAAATTTTTGAAAACACTTATTTGCAAAGATAAATAAACCCTATGTTCACTGCAGCATTATTCACAGTGGCCAAGACACAGAAATAACCAAGTGTCCTTCAATAGAGAATTAGATAAGGAAAATGTAGTATACATACACAAGGCAACACTACCGTGCCACAAGAAAGGATGAAATGCTGCCAGTTGTGACAACGTGGGCAGAACCATATGATTTTACTCATATGTGGGTTATAAAACTGAAAGCAATCTAAACTAATAAAAGAGTAACATTAAAATTAACTGTCTCTTTGGGACAAGTAAGCCACACCCACCAGCCAATCAGAGCGACTGTATGCAAATTAGCCCAGCCAACATGGAGGCTGTCACTCACGGACCTGAGTAAATGGCAGCTTCCATTGCAGCAGGAGTGAAACTGAAACTGTTTGCAGGCCGGCTCGATTTATCCTGGCTCCAGGCAAAACATATTTGCAACAAAGTCTCAATTATAGACAGCAGGCCTGGCCTGACTACTAAGGGTAACAATGTCTCATCATAGAAGCCACAAGGTGAAGCAGAGGAGGTTTTGTTACTAGGCCTTGGCTTAAAGGAACAGTGCATCAATTATAGAAGATAAACAAACTCCAGAAACCTGCTTCCAGCCAGCCTTGCTGGGACATTGGGTCAATGGGAGCTGTGGGAAGCCTGAAAGCCTGAAAGCACCCCTCAGCCCATCACCCATGCTGGCCACAACCCAATGGGGTGAGAGACGCTACTGGGGGGCTTGGCCAGCCTGAAAACAGCCATCAGCCTCTCACCCAGGCTGGCCAGGTACCCCATTAGCGACCCAAAACCCGAAGGGACTGTGGGCAGCCTGAAAATGCCCCTCAACTCCTCACCCAGGCTGGCCACACCCCAGTGGGGTGAGGGATCCTACTGGGGGGCTTAGCCAGCCTGCAAACAGCCATCAGCCCCTCACCCAGGCTGGTCAGGCACACCAGCAGGTGAACATCCCCAGAGGGGTCCCAGACTGCGAGAGGGCACAGGCCGGGCTGAGGGACCTCCCGAGTGCACAAATTTTTGTGCACCGGGTCCCTAGTAAACACATAAGAAAAACAAACAAAAACACCTAAACACAGACATTATGGTGGTTCTAGAGAGAAGTGGGGTTGAACCATAGTAAAGGGTAAAGGGGATCAAATAAATGATGACAGAAAAATATCTGACCTTGGGTGGTGTGCACAAAATAAAATATACAGATGATGTATCATAGAATGGTACACTTGAAAGCTATATAATCTTATTAACCAATGTCAGCCCAATTTAATTTAAAAAATTTTTAAAGAAATTCACAATGAGACACATAATCAAACTGTAAAAATTCAAAGAGAAAAAATCTTGAAAAAAAACAAGAAAAAGGTGATTCTTTTTCCTTTTTATGTTTTAAGTACCTTTATTCTCCCTTTTTTTAGTTGTTTTATTTTTAATTTTATTTTTTATTTAAAGTATTACATATGTCTCCTTTTCCCCTATTGACCCCCCCTCCCAGCCGCTCCCACTCCCCAGGACATGCCCCCTCAGCCCCAGTATCCATGACCATTGGTTATGCTTATATGTATACATATAAGTTATTGGGTTGACCTCTTACATCCCCACCCTCAACCCATGCCTTCCCTCTGAAGTTTGATGGTGTGTTTTGATGCTTCTGTCTCTGGGTATATTTTGTTCATCAGATTATGTTGTTCATTATATTCCACAAATGAGTGTGAGATCATGTGATAGTTATATTTCCCTGACTAGTTTATTTCACTTAGCATAATGCCCTCCAGGTCCATTCATGCTATTTGGAATAGTAAGAGTTCCTTCTTTCACAGCAACATAGTATTCCATTGTATAGATGGAATCCATTCATCTGCTCATGGGCATTTAGGCTGTTTCCAAATCTTACCTATTGTAGAATGTGGTGCTATGAACACAGGGGTGCACATATCCTTTCTGATGGGTGTTTCTTATTTATTGGGATATGTTCCTAGAAGTGGGATTACTGGGTCAAATGGGAGTTCCATTTTTAATTTTTTGAAGAAACACCATACTGTCTTCCACAATGGCTGTTTCAGTCTGCATTCCCACCAGCAGTGCAGGAGGGTTCCTTTTTCTCCACAGCCTTGCCAACACTTGTCATTTGTTGATTTGTTGATGATAGCCATTCTGACAGGTGTGAGATGGTACCACATTGTTGTTTTGATTGGCATTTCTCAGATGATTAGTGACTTTGAGCATGTTTTCATATGTCTCTTGGCTTTCTGAATGTCCTCTTTCAGAAAGTATCTGTTTAGGTCCATTGCCCATTTTTTTATTGGACTGTTTATCTTCCTTTTGGTGAGTTGTATGAGTTCCCTATAAATGTTGGAGATTAAACCCTTATCTGAGGTAGCATTGGCAAATATGTTCTCCCATGCAGTGGGCTTTCTTGTTGTTCTGTTGATGGTTTCTTTTGCTGTGCAGAAGCTTTTTATTTTGATGTAGTCCATTTATTTTCTCCTTAGTTTTCATTGCCCTGGGAGCTGTGTCTGAAGATATTGTTGTGACATATGTCTGCTATTTTTATGCCTGTGGAGTTTTCTACACACACACACACACACACACACACACACACACACTTAGATCACAGGATTTCCTTTTGCAGCCACTCACCCAAGGCTTCAGTGTAAGGACTAGAGTTGTCTGAGGAGAGCCTGGAGTGGGAAGCATTGGTGGGCGATGTGGAACTGTGGCAGCTGGGAGACCTGTGATCAGTCGCTCTCCCTCCTCCTCCTATCTTCATACTGCAGTGGCCTTTGTTCTGAGAGGTGCAAGCCCCTTCCAGGAACCACAAATAGGCAAATACCCTGCACTTGGGGATAGAGCCCCCAACCCTCAAGAATCCTGCTTGCCCTATCCTGAGTCTTGACCCCTGTTGAGGAGACAGCAGCAGAAGTCAAGCCTACAGGTTTAAACTGTATTCAGGAATGCTAGTGACTGGCTTTGGGGTGGGGCCATCTCCCCCATTATTCCAGGAACCTGAATGATGCTTGCCTCTCATGGGAGATCTAATATATAAACTCTGGCTTCCAGAAGATCCCCCTGGACTGCATATGAGGGTTCCACCCAGCCAAGGACGTGGGAATATTCTGGGACAGTCTCAGAGCAGTGGTTCTTGGAGAGAGAAACATACCCACCATATACCCTAAAATCTGAACAGCACCTCCAGCCAAAAGCCCTTCAGAAACAGTCTTTTCAGTGACCAAGATTGACAGCTGGTCAGCAGGCAGAGACAGGAGAAAGAAGAGTCCAAGGAGCCTTGGGACATTTGCTAATCCATCCCTGGGCCCAAGAGTAAAGCTTAGCCCCTCCCACATGAAGCCAAGCCCTATGGAGATAAGACACAAAGTGTGGATCATTAGAAGCTTCAAACGGGTTACTTAGAGCCAAACGTGGACAGCTTCTAGCAGTATGTGGCAACAGAGTACCTCCCAAACAAAAAGATCATCCTCAGTCAATGTAAAACAGGATCTAAAGAGAACTTCCAGGGTGCACTAAACTCTGCTGAGATGAATGCTACTTTAAAAAAAAAAACTTTTTTTGCATTTTTCAATTTTTTTAATTCTTTATTATTTTTATTTCTTTTTTTCTCTCTTACTTTCCTCTTTCCTTTCCTTACTGTATTTTTTGCTCTTCTCTGTTTTTCTTTTCTTTTTGTCTTCTCTTTTTCCTTTTTATTGTTTTTCTTCCTCTTTTATACTATATTTCTATTCCTATTCTTTTTGTTTTTCTTTATTGGTCAAATGTCAGCAAAGATCTTGATTTCCTCTTCAATTTTGATTAATAGTCTTGCTGGATAGAGTATTCTTGGATTCAGTCCTTTACTTTTTAACGCTTTGTATACCCCCTTCCATTCCCTTCTAGCTTGATGTGTTTCTGTTGAGAAATCATTTGATAATCTGATAGGGGATCCTTTGTAGGTAACTCTCTGTCTCTCTCTTGCAGCCTTTAAGATTCTCTCTTTGTCTTGTACATTTGTCCACGTTATTATGATATGTCTTGGTGTGGGTCTTTTCGGATTCTTCTTCCTTGGGACTCTATGTACTTGTGTATCTTTTTTCTTCCCCATATCTGGGAAGTTTTCTGTCATTATTTCTTCAAATAGATGTTCTAATCCTTGCCACTCTTCTTGTCCTTCTTGCAGCCCTATTATGTGTATGTTACTTCATTTCATGTTGTCCCAAAGCTCCCTTATGCTCTCCTCCTGCTTTTTAATTTTTTTCTCCAGTTGTTGTTCAGATTGAGCTTGTTTCTCTACCTTATCTTCTAACTCACTAATTCGGTCCTCTGCTTCTTCTAGTCTACTGTTGAAACCTTCCATGGTGTTTTTGATTGTAGCTATATCACTTTTCATTTCTTCCTGATTCTTGCATAGGTTGTTGATTTTCTCATCCATCCAGTGAATGAATTGTACAACCATTACTCTGAATTCTTTTTCTGTCATGTTGCATGCTTCAGTTTCACTAATTTCCTTTCTTGGTGACTCCTCATTTTCTTTCCTCTGGGGATTGTGTCGTCTCCCCATTCTGACTGTTTCAAATGTGGAATTGTGTGGGCCTGGGCCATGTGCAATGGGAGCTTCTCACCGCCCTAGTGTCACTGAAGAGCTATTACACTAAGATGTTTGGTTGTCGTTGGTTGGTGGGGACCAGGCTCACTCAGAGTCAGTGTTGCCAGCACTCGGTGTGGCCTTGTGTGCACATTTAGAATCAGGGACCCCACCTGCATTGAGCTGAAACAGAGATCCCCCTGGAGTGTGTTGAAAATCAGAGACCTCTAGCGTGTTCCAGGAATCAGTTCCCCAAGGATCCAGTATTGGCATCTCTGCTGCTTCATGCGGCCCCACATTGAGAATCAGGGTCCCTATATGCACATGCACCAGGAATTGGAGTCACTGGCTCTTAGTGTGAATGCACTGGGAATTAGGGATCCCAGGTGCAAGTGATAAGAAACAGAGTCAAGTCACTGGTGCTTAGTGCTACCTTCTGCCCAGAGAATAGGGGTCCCAGAGCCCATGCTGCCGGGAACAGACACCCAGAGTTCACATGCTCCTAGGCTCAAAGCCCCATGCTGCAAGGATCAGGCTTCCCAGTTCCTAGGCACAATTCCTGCAGTCCCACGCTGTGGGGAACAGACTTCCAGAGATTGCACATTCCCAGGCTCAATTTCCTGAAGCCCCATGCCTCAGGGAACAGATACCCAGAGTTGTGCGCTCCTAGGCTCAAAGCCCCATGCTGCAGGGAACAGATTCCCAAAGTTCACATATTCCCAGGATCAAATTCCTATAGCAGTGCTGAGGCCCAAGCGAGGGGTGGGTCTATCAATTACTATGGTGCTGCCCGTGAGCCTGCAGGGAGGGGGATGGGCTCTGTTACTCACAGAGATCTGCCACCTGGATGTCTGGATTCTTGGTGTCCATGGGTCCATAGCTGTGGTCACAGGTCTCTGTCCCCAGTGGCTGCAGGGTCCTGGTTTGCATCTGAGACCAGACAGGGTGGTGCTGAGGCCAGGATCCTAGTCACAAGCAGCTCTGTTTCTCAAGATGGCATGGTCTCTGTGCCTGCTCTGGCTGCCCAGGAGTGTCTGCACTGGGAGTGGGGCTCCACCGTCTAAGACTGCCTGGTTTGGCAACTCCTTAGAAGACCTGCAGAATCTAACTGTCCCTAACTCATACACACACACACCACACATGTCCACACACACTCCTCTATTGCTCCCTGGCTCTCTCACACTCTCTCCCTCCCTGCCTTCCTGCCAGTCGCCATCTTCTGAACTCATCTCTATTCCTAT
>PVJC01024370.1:0-25630 GCA_004026665.1 Murina feae
TATATATATATAACTTCTCTTCAACTTAGTTCTATTGTTAACAATGTTTAGGGTATAATTCTCAAAAAGAAAATTCCCACTGATAAAATGTGTACTTGGTAAAAGGTTAAAAGAAATGTAAAGCATAGGAACTTGCTGCCATCTTGTGGAATGTTTGTTGTTATATTCTGAAATACCTGATCTTTATTTTCCAGAATGTCATTTTCCATTACTATTAGTTACAAAAGAACTCAAGAGTTCCCCAGCAACTAACCAGAAATAATGCCTCTCCTGAAAACAAGAAGTGAGGAAATCAATGCATTTTGCATCACAGAGATGTTTTATTCAAATCATTCAAGGTTTGTTGTTTTCCTTACCACCCTCATTTCCAGTCATTTAGTTATCTACTTTCCCTGTTAGTGGATTTAGCACTTAATTTAGTATATTTTACTTGTCAAAGATTCAGAATAGAGGAGAGGCAATGTTAGCAGAGTGTTACCTGAAAAGAAAAGAATAAAGAACACATTCTATTCTGGGAAGTTGAGGGCAGTCCAGGTATGCAGAACAATTCGAGTAGGGTAGGACCCTATTACACAGAGTGTGGTTCCGAGATCGGCATCACCTGAGATCTTTTGGAGACACAGAAACTTAAGCCCCATTCCAAACTTGCTGAATAAGAAGTTGCATTTTATGAGATATCCAATTGATTCATATACACAGTAAAATCTGAGAGGCACTAACCTAGGCCATAATATTTCACTTCAATTACTTATCGCCGAACACACACACACACACACACACACACACACACACAGTTGCTTGTAATGGTGAGAACAACATCAAAATATCTGGCTTTGCCCTGCTGATGTAGCTTAGTAGTTGAGCCTTGACCTATGAACCCAGGAGGTCATGGTTCAATTCCCGGTCAGAGCACTGATCCACAGTGTGGGGTGTGCAGGAGACAGTCAATCAATGACTCTCTCTTATCATTGATATTTCTAACTCTCCCTTTCCTTCCCTCTCTAAAATCAATAAAAATAGCTATTTTTCAAAAATACCTGGATTCAATTCCATGTTACTTAATTTGGTGCACCTGAGTCTAAGCTCCAGTAATTCAATTTTTGTGGACCTGAGATTTTTCATTTGTAATCTGAAAGAAGGTACTCACAAGATGATTCTAATGTCCCTTCTCATTCTAAAACTCTTCGATTTATTCTTTATGCATCAGTTGTTCATTTGGTTATATAACCACGCATCATGTGTTCATGAATCAGCAAACGGATTGTCTCAATAATGCTGATCTCAATCTAATGATTATGTTTTATATCCATAGCTTGCAAACTATGTTTGGTCCCAGCAGAAATATTTTGTCTAGTAAACAAGGTATTTTAAAAATTTGAAATTATTTATGAATGTTTTAAAAATTATAAAATTTCAATTTCACCTCAAATCATGGTGTTTGCTACTTCTCTTGAAAAAAATCAGAAAACCTATTGATGCTAACTCACTTTTCCACATGGAACAATTAGCTCTGGTAGGGCCCAGTTTGTCCCAGCCCTATTCATTTACATAAATGCTTGTCCCTGTGGGCTTTGGAGTCAGTGACCTCTGGCTTAAATGGTGTTTTCAATCAAGTCTTTCAACATGCCGAAAGCCATAAGAGACAGATTAATAAAAATGTGTGCTCTTTCATAAACACTAATCTTTAAAGCTGGACGGTACATTTCTCTGCAGTAATAATACTCTTTTTATGCACCACAGTGCCCTGTTATAACATGAAGTACTCAAAGCATTCACCTGAAAACTGGGATGTCTGCACAGATACACTTTACTAATTTACCTATCTCTTTGGCAACTTTCATATGTCTGTATGTATAAAAGCACAGAGAATTCCATTTCCTCTCTATTCAAAGGTCACCACTAAGTACATTCAAACAAACAGAAGCCATGTAATTGCCTTTTCTAGAGAGAGAGAAAAAAAAACAAAAAACTTTGATCATAGGGTTTTTATGCAACAAATAATTCTTGAACAATGTGCAGAGTGATAGATAGCACAGGTTTGAAGGAGACAAAACAACTCCTGCTCTTGTAGAACTTGCAGTGTTACAGGGGAGATACACAAGTGAATAATTTCAAGAACATGTGATGGTGGTTATGGTAGAGTGGCCACATGGCTGATAACAGGGGGTGTGAGCCAATCTAGAAGTTGAGAATGTACAGGGGGGTTGAAATAGTTTTAATGCTGAGACCTGAAGGACAACAGCAGCTGTCCAGTGAAGGGGGTAAGAAGATTCCAGGGAGGGAATAGCATATACAAAGCCCAAGGGATATAAAGTGCAACAGGAAAGTAACAGAAAGACAAACAGTGTGGCTGGAATGAGAAGGAGGAGGAAGAAGGCGACCATGAAATGAATCTGAGAGACGGAGCAGTGTCTAGACATTGGACATTCAAGGAGCAGTGGGAGGCCACCGAAGGGGCTTACATGAATGGTCATCTTTGGGGTTTTAAAGTGTCACTGTGACTTAGATATACGTCTAAGAGCTTGGATATTCACAGACATGACAGGTATCAAGTAAATTAATAAATGCACAGCCATCAGATTCACAATATATTTTGCCAAATTGATTAAAACCATCAATCCGTCATGCTGTAGAAACGCCGTGGCATGGCCATGAGACATGTTTCATTTTCACATTTTTCAATCCTGTCATGAATCGGAGATAGTGTGTGTAACCTCATTTGGGAGAATACTGAAAGTCTAAATCTGAGCCTGATGACTGTGAGGCAGGAGGAGCCCATTGGCCTCCTGGCCCCGCTGAGACAGGCTGGCCGTGGAGATGAGTCAGTGGTATAGCAGCGACATTTATTCCTGGGCGCACATGAGGTCAAACGCAATATTCCTTGACCTCTGCGCTGAAAGCCAGTCTTGCCTAGAAGACCCGCCTGTTTCTATGAAGTCCATCCACAGCCGATGACTCACTGAGGAACACACTTCAGCGTTTTGAAGCACTCCTTCTGTTCAACCTACTCACTTTATCCCATGCAATGCGACATCTAAGCACAGCCTGGCCATCCTGCTTGGACAGTCACTGTGTGTTTCAGTCTGAATAGCATTGGATGTGACCACAAATAACTCAGAGAAACATAAAGTCTCCATAATTAATCTGGATTTTCTCATTTTTTAAAAAGCTGCACAAATGCTGCCCACCGGCACCCAGCTCCACATTTTCCTTCAGTAGCCGATGTTGCAGCCACTTTCAAGTGTAGCCACTGCTTTCCTTTATTGTGCCTGTATATACCATAAACTAGCAGTTTTCATGCCAATTAACTGGCAGAAGAGCCTTACCCTGGTCAAACTGGATATTTCTTCAACTACAAAAATATGTTTCTCTGTTTTAGCTCTAGACGTCTGAACCAGAGAAATCACCTTAAGTGATGAAAAGCACAGTGTGCAGATCACCTCTCTGGCTGCCTGTGGGGAGGTTCACATCCCAGGTAAATAACTCTTCAGGCCCCCTAGTCAGGATTTATCAGCTGGAGTCCCCTCCAGACAGAGAAGAGTTGAGATGCAGGCAAAAGCAGTATAGCTTCAAAAAGGCAGGTAGATCACTAGACAGATCTGCCTCCAGGCAGGTTCTGGACAAGAGAAAGCCCAGCAGACAGGCAATAGCTTTTACTGCCTAGAAAGGAGGCTGGAAGGCGTCAGATAAGCAGGGCAGCGAGAGTCAGGTGGGGCCCCTGGGCACAGAATGGAAAGGATCCTGTCAACATTCACTGCTACATTTTGATGTAATGTTTTCTCGGGAAGAAAAATAATGTGTTTTAATAAAGTATTGACTTCGATTCTGAGGCGATGCTGAGCTGTCCTGCTATGGAAAGATAAAGGGGAGCATGTGTTTGTGTGTGTCTGTTGTATGGAGACCAGATGCAACTGATATATCTGTGCATGTACTTATTCTATTTACACACACAGTTGTATTATCAATATGCAACCCAGTTAGTGATTCTTATCATCTTATCTTGAATATACAGCCTAGGATATCAAAAGAATTAAATTTTAAGAAGAACACAAAAATCAACTGTGAGAAAGGAAACACATAGCTGTCAGATTATTAAAAACAGCCACAACAATATCAACTTCTATATTGAGTTTCTGTAGGTGAAATGAATCAGGGATAACTGATTATAAAGAGTTCTAAGTCTGTCTTAGAAACCCCACTTGGGGCTATCCATTGGGTAGCTTTTTGTGTGAAATCAATTTAGAAATTTAGAATTCTAGAAAGAAAGAAAGAAAGAAAGAAAGAAAGAAAGAAAGAAAGAAAGAAAGAAAGAAAGAAAGAAAGAAAGAAAGAAAGAAAGAAAGAAAGAAGAGAGAGAGAGAGAGAGAAAGAGAGAAAGAAAGAAAGAAAGAAAGAAAGAAAGAAAGAAAGAAAGAAAGAAAGAAAGAGAAAGAAAGAAAACAGTAATAACAGACCATGAAAATGAAAGAGTTGATTGTTACTGATTTAATGCCCGTTGAGATGGACACAATGAAGACTAATGGCATGGTGCCACTTTGCTCTAAATCTCATGTCTTTAACATAAATTAGGGGATGTAAATGTGGTTACACTACACAATATATTTTATACTTGCCCAGGGTAATAGAACCCTAGCCCCTAAAGGATAGCAACATCCCAAATTTTAACCTACCTCCACCGCCACTGGAAGCCACAGCCATTTCTAAGAGCTTGTCTATGACTGTCAGTCCAGGAGGTGATTGCTTCTAATAGAGAAAGAGGAGGAGAAAGGTTCGAGAATCAAGGACTATGTCATTTAGATAAAGGCCATGGAGAGAGCCAGAAAAGGCCTCTCAGACACGTGAGTAGGACACTTGAACACACAGGAGAAGTCAAGTATGAGAAGCAAGAAACATTAAGAGATCAACACAGATGGAAAAATTCTTCCTAGCCTAACTGTGCTCAATAGCAAAGTTTCCCAGTGTATATAATAAAGTATTATATGACCAAAAAGTGTGATCCACCCTATGGAATGACAGGGCCATTTCTATGGCTTATACAGCCATATGGTGGGTGCACACGATTTACATTTCTGAGTGATGACAGGTATTACTTGTCCCAGGAGGGCCTATCGTATCTAATAGATATTTATTTGTATCATCCAACTCGCTTTACATAGATCAGGCCATTGGTGAGTTCTACATATTAGCAGAAACCAGAAAGAGCTTTCTAAAGTGAAAACCTAAAACCTTTCAACAGCTACTATCACATGTCAGATATATATGTGCTTCTTAGCCTAACATGGAAAATGCATCGGAACTTGGATCCTGCCTACCTTTCCAGTCTCATCATTTTTTACTATCTCCCCCTACTTGATGCTCTGGCAAAATCAAACTACTTTTGTTTCACCAATAGGACAAAAGGACTCTTATTCATGCTTCAGCACTTACAGTCCTTTTTCATAAAATTCCCCTCTCTTTCCCCATCCTGCTAACTTTTTCAGTCTTTAGTACTCAGTTCAGCATCCTCTTTGCCCAGTAGCCCTCCTCACCACCAACTCTATCCCTGGCACCACCAGGCTGGAGGACCCACCCACTTTCTCACATAAGGTGTGAACCCTGTATGAAAATGATCTTGCTACTAATTTTCCTGACAGTAAACTATAATCTTCTTAAAGTGAAGAAATCTGTCCTTCAAAAAAAATTCTACTGTCTGACAAAAATCTGGCTGTCAATAAATAAATGTGTCACTGCATAAATATGCATTCGGTGAGACCTATGAATATGCAAGATAAACACACTGACAATGTTTTCTGAGTTTGTTTACATTCTTCCCATTCCCTAAGTGATTCTGACATGCAGCCTTCAGCTAAATGTAACAGACACTAAGTAAAAACCAACTTCGTTCCCCCAGGTCTGGACAACACAGACCACCAATTGCAAGTAAAAATGTCTGAACCTTAAAGCTTAGTTCAAAGAAAAGTTAGAGATGAATACAACTTTGTCAATAATTTAGAAATGTGAAACCTTACAAAACAAAGTTGTCTGGCTTGGATTGTCTCTACATTCTCTGTAGGTGGATCTAGTTCACTGAAAATTTAATCTCATTTTCACTTCTTTCAGCTTCAGTAGGACGCAGCTGCACAGCTGTTCATCGCCACTGATGGAGAAGGGAAGCTTCACCTTTCATTCAGTGTAAGCAGCTGCCAAGAGAAGCAGTCGTTGAGAGAGGCAGTCCGTTCATAGTATCACCTGTGTCGTGCAAAACACTATCTGGTTTGCTGAAAGTTTAAACCGATGGAAAGAGCATATGAAATAAGTATCTAGCTTGTGCGTGAAGAGTTTTGCTGCAGGGTAATGGAGTGTGGCATCAAGGTGATACACTTCAAACACTGCCTTCCTGGGACACAAGGGACTCACAGAACAAATGGGAGAAATGACATTATGACCAATGGCTGGAATGGATTTGTAACACAGGAAAGCCACACAAATATTCTCTATTCTTATCTAGGAGAAAATTATTGACAAAAAAAAAAGTATCAAACCACAGTTTTTCTCTGTATGTCAATGTACGCTGCACAATCAGGCCATGCTAAAAAATCATGATGTTTGGGAAACTATTCTCAAAAGGAAAAACAAGGCGGCTTATAACCTATTAACCTAATGCTGTGTGAGTGTGTGTATGAGTGGTCTTTTTCTCTGCCCTTCCACAAATATCTCACCTGTCTTCCTTATTTTCAAATTATAAAGGTCTCCCTTTCTTCCTATTCTGTTTGATGCAAGAGCTTTGTGGTTAACTGCTAACAAAAGCCCTTGTTATGCTCCAGAGAAATTCTCTCATCTCCTGTGTGTTGGAAGATGGCATATGATCAGTTCAACAGAATTGCTAGCAAGGGAAAATACAGTGTCTACAAACTGCAAAGCCATTCTCCTAGACTCATCAAGGCTCGACTTCTTAGTAAAAGACAGTGTTCACTTTGTGGTGATATATATAAGACATTGGGAATGAAACATAGAAAAGTCACAAAGCCGGAACACCCAGCTCACACGTGGCAGAGCCAGGACTTAAAGCGAGGTAGTATGGATTTGTAGTGCTGTTTTCACCTCTAAATATACTCTGTTAAACTTCTACAAGAGCTTCTTGATTAGGTAATGTAAGGTATAGACACTTGATTAGGTATAGACACTTGGGAAATTTCTTGTTTTCTCTGATATAAAGTTCAATAATGAAAAATAAAAAACCCATTAAAAATGAGCAAAAGACTTGAACAGATAGTGCTCAAAAATCTTCAAATGGCCAACAAGAATATTAAGAGATGTTCAAAATTATTAGACATTAGAGACATGCAAACAACAATGAGAAAAGCTCCAAACATACTACAATGGCAAAAACTTAAAAGTCTCACAATACCCTGTTCCGGAGCAGATGTGGAATAACTGGAACTCTCATGATTCTGGTAGGCAAGTGAAACAGCATAATCCTTTTGGAAAACAGTGTTAAAAAATAAACTGAGTCACATTAAAAGTTTCAAGTTTGAGCAAACATCAACTCCAAGTGGGCAGCACCAAATGAGAAGTAGTTAGAAGCACTCAGCTGGCAGGAGTTTGGGGATAAACTTTCATAGGTGAATGACAAAGTAAGGAAATCACTGATTGGCTGTAGCTTAAAGCCTAGTTGGTCATTTGTGATTGGTTGTCCTTAGGTTTTGATTTTGTAACCTTGAGGCATTTACAGCATTAGAGCCACCTGAGTCTAATAGCCTCCTTGTTTAATTAATGTAACAATTGGTAATCATTTGCTTAGAAAATTAAACATATGTTCATCACATAACTCAGTAAGCTCAAGAAGAATGAAAATGAATGTTCACACACAGACTTGATATGAATTTCACACACACAGTATATGAATTTTCATAGCACTTAACAGCCCCAAACTATGAACAGCCCAAATGCTCGTCAACTGGTGAATGGAAAAACATATAATCTATATAAATAAAAATGTAAATGTTCCTTTGTTCAAAATCTCAAATCTCCAAAAGTTTTTCACTGATTGCTTTGAAATTTTGACACAACATCGCATTCAGATACATGCATGTTTTTATATACCTATATTATATAGATGTCACACCTGTGCCAGGTAAAAACATGCTTTTTTTGAAAAAACAGGTAAAACATGCTTTTTTTGAAAAGCAGCACCATCTGTTGGATATAAAAGCAACACATGCTACAAATTTAACAATATTATTTGGTCTAACACTCAAAGCCAGGCAGTCACATACAAGTCCGTCGACACTGTTGTGGAAGCAGATGAATTGGTTAATTATCCAACAGAATTTTGGAAGTCACTCTATCTGCCAGGGATGTCCACTTGCAGATGGATCAGGCCTAAGCCAGCACTCAGACATCCCTCTTGCAGTCCAGGACTCTTGCAATCCAGGACCCCTCAACTCCTTACTGCCCGCCTGCTGTGGAGGTGGGAGAGGTTCCCACCACTGCCACTGCACTCACCAGCCATGAGCCAGACTTCTGGCTGAGCAAAGGGGGAGAAGGGAGTGCAGCCCAACCAGAAGCCAGGCTCAATGCTCCTTAATGTTGGCCCCGCCCCCACCCACTGGTCTTTCCTGGAGGTCGTTCCAGAAAGTCATTCTGCAGTCTGGTCTAATTAGCATATTACCTCTTTATTATATAGGATATTGAAACTCTGGTCCTTTGGTCTAGGACCCTTGGTTATTCTCCAGTGCTTTGGAAAAGCAGTTTCTCATTCTGAGAGTGAACTGGGGAAAGCCATTCTAATTGATTTGATCAACAAACCTAAACCTGCCTCTATTTAAAGTGAAACCAATTTGAACACTCTATAACTGCATTCAGATCCTGATTTGCTTGACAAGGTCTGCCTAGCAATGCCATAATACATAACTATTTCCAATGAGATTGTGGTTACTGAGGCAGAGCAGACACATTTGCTGTGCTTATTTGCATTAACCAATAGTCAGACTGGCCTTGGTGCTCAAAGCTATTTTGGAAGACTCTGTGGTCTACTGAGCTGATGAAATGACATGGTTTTCTGTATACATAGAGATAACTTTCTGATAACTATGATCACTAACTAATGTTGTTACAGAGAAATTTAGATAAGCAGTCTCACTCTGATTAGAAGGAATTTATAATCTAACATGGATAATATTGGCATGGCTCAATATGTAGAGGATTTTAAAAAGACAGAATAGAAATACTAACCAGTACACAAAATGATATATTTCAATTCTCTATGTATCTAAATTTTCATAGGTGTATTTGAGTGTAGTGAATGTGGGAAAAGTCATAGGAAACCTCCCCAAAATTTACTAAAAAATGTGTAATCTTATTATTCCTTTATTTATTGAGTAAAAACAAAAGCATCAAAAGCGAATTTAATATGGATTCTATTCATGAAAAAAATTGTTTTTAAAAAAATAAAATTAACATCAGATATCTAGGAGACAGCTCACAAATTAGAACAAAGCTGGCTGAAAAAATAATGTTTGGGAAAAATGTCAACTTGAACATTGAATCATGATCTTACAAATAACTGGCTCTCACCCTCCCACACACATATAGGAGAGACCTAGGGTTCACACTGGTGATGTAACGGAGGCCAGATGTATGGTCTTTGATTGCAGGGTGCCCACTGGCACCATGGGGGTAGTTAGGCAGCATGTCAAACCCAGCACAAAGGAAGTCACCATCTCAAAAGGTTACATCCCCAAAACATATTTCCACATCATTCAAAAGCTCCCCTCAGATTAGTTCTTTTCATATTACCTCAACATACCACGTATGCTAAGATTTGGGGAATGGATGCCCGGCAATAAAACCTTCATTCTTTTTTTAAAAAGCAATACCCAAATTCTATGCAGGAAGATTGATCTGCACTTTTCAACCTAAAATGATCTCTTTAGATTTCTAGCACGGTTTCGAAGATTAAGATAGTTTTGATGACAATATTTTAGATGCTGTTATTTTGATAGTGTTTATGTTTCAAAGTAGTTTTGATTCTCATTGGTTTTATTTTTCTGAAAATGTATTTATATGATACACATACTTATAATCCTTCCTTCCCCAACAAAATATACATAAATATTGAGCTTTGACTGTATTTTTTCATTTATTTTATTTACTTAACTTTCTGTTTATCTTTTTACTAACTTTTTAAAGCATTGCTATGATTTAGCACTTCAGCTATTCTTATTTTCCAGCTGTCTGTTCCTCTCCTCCTCCTTTATCTGTAACTTTTGTTCTTAATATCTGGCTTCCCCACACTCATTGTCTTTCCCAAATCTTAGACAACACCTTACTCACCACATCTCATTAAACAGGTTTGGTCTTTCTCGCCCCCAGAAAGCTAAGCAATGATCGCAGCACTACTGTTTGTCTCAGTTATCTTTCCTGCAGCTTTTAAAAAATATTTTAATCGCCAAACTTATCGATTTCTAACTTGTGAATAAAGAGTTTCCAGAACATTTCTTGCATAATGCTCATCTACTTTTCTGTTTTAGAATCTATGTTTTTTTCATCTCACCTCATTTTAAGATATGGGTTTATGCAAATGAATTTACCAGAGAAATACAACAATTTCAGGAAAGAAATACTGCAGAAGAGGGTAATAGTATGTTTTCTCTAATAATTTAAACCCAGAAAAATAACTATGAAGAAGTTCCTCAATGACCACACCTTACTCTATTTCCTCCAGAGGCCATTTTTGGGGGAGTCTGCTTATTAATTTTATAATGTTTTATAGGGTAATAGATGTATTATTGAAATGCCAGCCAAGTTTTCTCTCTTGTAAATCAATTCAAAGGAACCATATGCACGGTTGACAGTGAGCCATGTGAGACTATTACATAAGTAAATAGATCTTTGACACTTATTTCGGTCCATTCAATAAAAATGGTTACAAGTGCCCCCTATGGATCAGAAGTAAGCACTAAAAATTCTAAGATGAATGAGGCATGACCTCCCTCTCAAGGAGGGGATAATACAGAGGAACCTCATGCAAACTAATTATTAAAATGTGACCTGATTTGTAATTTGGCGTATGAGGGGCAGGTCAGAGCCTGAGGTATAAGAGGGAAATCAGAGAACTGTCAAAAGGCATAAAAAAGAAAGTCGGCAGAGGTGAAATCATAATTTTCTTCTTAATTTACTTTCTTTTTTGAATTTTTCTTTTTAATTATTTTTACATTGTTACTGAAAAGGCTATATGGGCATATGATGCAAAACATAACAATAAATCAATAGCACAGAGGACTCTGTGGAGAAGAATGTCCCTCCTGCCTTAGACTCCTGACCCCTAGGTTCTCTCTATCCAGAGGCAAAATTTGTTACTGTTTTCATAACAAGCAGCATTAAAAGCATGAGTTCTAGAGCCAGCCTGCCCGGATGAGCAACCTATTCCTGCTGCTTATTATTTAGCTGATCTTACTTAGGTTGAATCTCAGTTCCTGGTGTACCAGTTAATAACGAGGATTTTTTTCAATAGATGGAGTTACACATATGTTGATATATATGCGATTTGATATGTATGCTATTCTGCTGTCTTGACAACAAGCTTCAAAACTTCATATATCAAATTTGCTGAAAGTCTCAACATCATAGATATTTTTAAATGTCAATTTTTTTAAATTTTATTTTATTGCTTAAAATATTACAAAGAGTATACATATATCTCTTTTTTTTTCACCTTTACCTTCCCCCAGCCTCCCCTACCCCCCAGTGTTTTGTGTCCAAAAGAGCATTTGCAGGAAGTTTTAATTCATTACTTTATTTTGAAGAAAAGTGCTGCTGAAAGTTATCATATACTTTGGAAGCTTATGGTGAACATGCTCCATCTCAAGGTACTTGTGAACTCCGATTTAAACGCTTTAAAAATGATTATTTCAATGTGAAAGGCAAAGAACATCCAGGTCAACCGAAAAAGTTTCAAGATCAACAATTACAAGCATTATTTGATGAAGATGTGTGTCAAACTCAAAAACAACTTGTAGAAAGATTAAACATTGCTCAGCAAACAATTTCCCATCATTTACAAGCAATGGGAAAGATTTTAAAGGAAGGAAAATGGGTGGCACATCAACTGAACGAAAGACAAATGGAAAACCAAAAAGTCATCAGTAAAATGTTGCTCCAACAGCATGAAAAAAAGTATTTTTTATCGAATTGTGACTGGCAATGAAACGTGGATTTATTTTGAGAATCCCAAATACACAAAATCATGGGTTGATCCAGGTCAACCATCAACATGGACTGCAAGGCCAAATCGCTTCGGAAAGAAGACAATGCTCTGCATTTGCTGGGATCAGGAAGGTGTGGTGTATTATGAGCTTCTAAAATCAGGTGAAACTGTTAATACTGATCTCTACCAACAACAAATAATCAACTTGAACCATACTTTGATTGTGAAATGACCAGAATGTGCCAGAAGACACGGCAAAGTAATTTTGCTTCATGATGATGTGCTATCACACACTTCAAAACCAGTTAAAGACACACTAAAAGATCTTGCCTGGGAAGTATTATTGCACCTGCTGTGGGTTAATTCGCTAGACCTTGCTCCTTCAGGTTATCACTTGCTCTGATGGATGACACAAGCACTTCTGAGCAGCACTTCAAAACGTATGGAGAAGTGGAAAATTGGGTCTATGAATGGTTTGCCTCAAAACAAGAAAAGTTCTATTGGGACGGTATCCACAAATTATCTGAAATATGGCGGAAATGTGTAGCTAGCAATGGACATTACTTTGAATAAAACACTTTTGATGTTTCTCTTGAAATTATTGTGTTTTCTTTGATTACAGAATCTGCATTATTAACCAGCACACCTGGTAGCTAATAGTCACACCACCTAACAGGTCAACCATTCAGTCATTGTAACTAGTCTCCTAAAAGAATGCGTAGTCCTTGCTTTGCTTTGTCATTTAATGGCTTGTGTTATACATACCTACAGGTCAACTCATATAGAGGCATCTGCTTATTCAGTTTTCCTTTCAATTTCATTTCATATCTCTTTCTTTCCTCCTCCAAAATAACCACCAATAGTTTGAGTTTATCTGTCTGTCCTCTTTCTTCATATTTTTAAAAGCTTAATTCCTCCTATTGTACAGATTTGTATTTTGTTTTATTAAAAATGCCCAGCCTTCTCTAGCTGACATTTCAATATTTTTTTAAAATAGATTTTATTGATTTTCTACAGAGAGTAAGGGAGAGGGATAGAGAGTTAGAAACATTGATGAGAAAGAAACATCAATCAGCTGCCTCCTGCATACCCCCCACTGGGGATGTGCCCGCAACTAAGGTACATGCCCTTGATCGGAATCGAATCTGGGACCCTTGAGTCCGCAGGCTGACACTCTATCCACCGAGCCAAACCGGCCAAGGCTTCTATATTGTAAGTAGTCAAAGATCTTCTTTTGTTATTGCCAAAGTGTCATCACTGAGAATTGCAAGCTGGGCAGGATGGGGCCTAAACCAGCAGTCAGACATCCCTCTTGCAATCTGATACTGCTGGCTCCTAACTCCTCTGTCTGCCTGCCTGATGCCGTTAACCACTCTCCCCCGCTGTCCTGATCACCCCTACCCACTTTCCCCTGCCTGCCTAGTTGCCCTTATCTGCTTTCCCCTGCTGGCCTGATCACCCCTAACCACTCTACCGCCACTGTGGCTTTGTCCAGAAGGATGTTCAGAAGATGTCTGGTCTATCTAGTCTAATTAGAATATTACCCTTTTATCAGTATAGATTCCAACCTCCAATAAGGTCCTCCAAACTTCTACATAGTTTCACCCTTTAAAACATAGCAGTAGTAGTAGTAGTAGTAGTAGTAGTAGTAGTAGTAGTAGTAGTTTGTACTTGTATGGCATTCAATAAATACTAGACACATGTTTTAGCTAATGGAATCTTCACAACAACCAGACAGGCCAGCTCCCAAGTTTGTGTTCCTAACCACTGTGCTATCCTGCTTTCCAATGATGTGGTCTATTATATATAGATTCTGCACAGTGTAAAATAATACTAACCAAAATTCCCAGTGAATGAAACCTCTATTCATAGGGCTCATCTTTATGAGAATAAGAGTGTGTCGTCATAGTCCCAACAGGAACCACTGGGCACACTCAAAATAGGATAATTGTTGAAGATATATTTACGTAAAGACTATTTGCAGAATTGAAAGTATGGGGGGATTGTGAGAAATGGTGCTGTAACTGTGTCTGAGTAGCAGCTAAGTTATAATCATCCCTTGGATCTGTGGGGACTAGGGGAGGCCAGTTTCTGGAATCAGGAAGAGGGAACAATTGTGAAGGGAGCCACTGTGAGAGGTCAAGTGTCACATCCAGCTCAATGTGACCTTGAGGGAAGGAGCTAGGGGAAGAAATACCATGACTTCTCTTTCCCCTCCCCAATCTCCTCTTGGGGCTTCCATATTGGAAAGTCAGGCAGGTGGCAGGTATCCACTGATGTGGCTGTAGAACCAGAGAGCAGGGTGGAAAAGGGTAAGGATTAGGGATGTGAGACAATGTCCTGGCACAAGTCCATTTTGAAATATGAGCAAATGAAAAACATGCACAACATACATGCCCATCACTATCTTCTCTCTTGGGACCTAAAATATTTGCCTTTCAGAGAAAACAAACGCAAACCTATAAATTAGGTAACAATATAGATTTTCTCTCTGCCAGGCAATTAAGATGACTGTGTCTAATATATGTAAGCTTAATTTTATGATTTTCCTTGATTATAAATGAATTTCTACATGATTTCCAAGTACCTACCACTTGTTTATGACTCAATTCTGTTCCAAGTTCATCCTGATAACAGTTGACTTTTTCTAAGGTTTAAGTGTGTCTTTAAAAGCAAATCTCCAGGTAATCATGTCACACAGAAAAAAGAAAGCATTTCCTTTTCCACATCATGCTGCAGCACTTTGCTTTCTGATGTTGGACACATGCCATGCATTTTGCATTAGCTCTGTGGCAAATAGTTCTACAATCCAAGCACCAGTGCTCATTAGCCTTTTCAGGAGCTTGGAGACAAGAGTTGGAAAAGTACAACTTGGAGAAATTATTCTCCGTGAGGAAGTAGCAATTTGCCAAGCAGACAAAAAAGCTGAGGGATAAGGAGGAAGGAACCCAGAGAAAGTTGTCTGAGTTAATGAACCAAAGTCTGAGCCCATGACAGCAAAGGGGGAAAAAAATAAGGCAAAGAACTCCCGACACAGAACTTGCTACAAAGAATAAAAGGGAGAGGATAGGTAGAGTTCTGTGAGCTGTTTCCTGTAAGTTCACTGCTGCTTAGCACTATGTTGAAAGAGAAAGAACCAAGTGGCTGGGGAGTGAACTAGGACCATTCTGACAGATGAATGGAGGGAAGATCATCAGGGGGCCATGTCATATGGCAGGAGGGCCAGGTACCCAGCCCAAAAGCCAAAGTCTCTGCACAACCTGGGCAGAAATGTCTCCAATTAAAAGGATATGACACAGCTAATGCCGCCCATACCTGCTCTATCCTCACCCTCACCCAACACATATCCATAGAATTATGAATGCCCCCAGGCACAGTCTATTGGTCCCCTCTGGCTTTACTTACCCATTCTGTGCTTGCACCGCATAAAAAATAAGTTATATTTTAGTCCAAGCTGAATACTACAGAACACTGTGTGGATGATTGAACAATCAAGCCCACCGAGTGTCTCTTTATCTAGCATGATAGACACTGAGGAAGAGTTAAGGACAGTCTTGTCACTAGTCCACTACAGTTCTGGTCACCAAATTCAAAGTGTGGGTGCTTTTTCTCCATACAACCAAGCAATTCTCAGACACCGTCTGGGTGTCCTACAATGCAACTACAGTCTGACACTATCTACCTAGAGATAGTGTCAGATCCCACATGCTAAAGGCTCAGATCTACAAAACTGCTTCCTCTCACTTCAGACACAAGTGGTAAGTTAAGGTTGTCACCTGTGCTTCTGACCAACGCACTGTAGATCTGGAGGTTCCATTGGTCTGTATGTTGGGTTTGATTCATTTTCTAAAGTGACTCACAGAACTCAGAGAAACATTTACTCAATAGATCGCCCATTCATTACAAAAAGAGGAACAGCCAGATGGAAGAGATGCAGAAGGCAATTTACTACACCACTCTCCCTAAAACCCTACAAGTTCCCCAATTTGGAAGTTCTCCAAACCCCCTCCTTGTGTGTATGTGTGTTGTTGTTTTTTTATGGAGACTTCATTACATAGGCATGATTAATAAAATCATTTGCTATTGTTGATTGAACTCAATATCCACCTCCTCCGGGGGGATGGCACTAAACTTCCAACCTTCCAATCACAAAGTTGGTTCCCCTGGCAACTAGTTTGCATCTTTAGGAGCTTAGTCACCTCATTAACATAACAAAAGACAAACTCCAAAAGTTTTAGGAGCTCTGTGCCAAAAACTGGAATGGAACAAAAGGCAAATATATATTTCTTGTTATACATCACAATATCACATCCACAAAAGCAAGAAATGGCATCTTAATCATAGAGGGCAGTAGACATACTAGAAACCTGTATTCTTTATTATTGGAGTTTTTCCTATTAAAAGAATATATAGTCCAATGTTTATCCAATCTGTTTAAAGTTGATATAAGCAGTAAACCAAATGAGTCTGTCAATATGAAAAGCCCTTGTGACTTTTTTCTGTAAATTCTGACTCTGACTAAGATGTAGCTTTTAGATAAACAGCATGTTTGTATAAGAATCCTAGGAACTGGTCACCTGACTGGGCGAATTTAGGACAGAGGACCTTGCTTACAGCTAAACCACTCACTTTGTCTTCACTGCTAATCTCATTCACAGTCCGTGTTCCGAGCCCGCTGCTCCCATGCCCGCTACTGCCACCTCCGTGACCGCTGCTCAGCCGTAAGTGCTACCTGGGTGATGTGTGGTGGGTGCTCCGCAGCCCAGCCCACCAAGGCCGAGGTCCAGTACATCGCCGACAAGCTGAAGTTCCAGCTGGAGGAGAAGGAAAACAAGAAGTACCCCATTTTCAAGGCCACGGAGTTCAAGAGCCAGTTCATCCCGGGGTCTAACTACTTCATAAAGGTTCAAGTTGAAATGATGACTTTGTACACATTCGAGTGTTTGAAAGTCTCCCCCATGAAAACAAGCCTTTGGCCTTGCACCATTATCAGACCAAGACCAAGCATGATGAGCTGACCTGATTCTACTTCCAGATTTTGAACTGAACCTTCCTCCCTGTGGTTCTCTGTCACGCATTCGTGTGTGGGGGTCATAAAAGAAGGATGTCACTATACTGTGCCACTTTCAATGGAGGGGCTGTTCTGCACCAATCTGGTGCCTCTGTTTCTGACTTTAATAGCGTGATTTTCCTCCCAATCAATGATCTTAACTAAATTGCTTTCAAAGAGGGTATAGGAGATCTCTAAATATATACATTTTTAAGTTTTTGCAAAAAAAAAAAAAAAAAAATCCTAGGAACTAACTTCAGAAGGTACATACTTTAACCTTCAGTCATCCCAGTTCCAGGAGGTTTGCTGATCCTCAAATGTAGAATCAGATCAAGATGACAAAAATCAAGATGATGCATATCAGACCATCACTTGATCAGTTTCAAGATCCTTGTCGGAATGGACGGTGCTGGTACGTATGCACATGAAGAACTTTTAAATCTCCTCCTCTTGATTTAATTGTTCTGCTTTCCCTCTTCTTCCTTATGAAAACCTCTTTCTGCACCAAATGTTAAGATGGGCTTTGGACAAGAGTCCCACGTCTTCTCAGGTGATTGGCACTTAAATAAACCTCTTTCTTTTTTTACCAATACGTGTCTTACAATTTTGGCTTTTGTGGCAGCAGGCAGCTGAACCTCGGTTCTGGTTACGTTATAGAATTGTGGAAGTGGTGCCTTATCGCTCTATCAATGAGAACCTTCATTAAGAAGACAGGTGTGTACTTCCATTTGTCCTCCCAGGGCAGGAAAAATAAGTGGGAGAAGCCTCTAATACTTTGGTAAAGAGAACTTATCAGGTTGCTACCATTATCTCCCCTATTTATTGGGATCCCAGCAAGAATGGGGTCAAGATTTAACATGCAAACATTTTGCCAGTCCCAGAGAACACTGGAAAGTGCTTTTTTTCCATCATCTTGTCCTTGATACCTTCCATTAGGAACTTCTGTTACATTATTATATCTCTGCCTTACCTAGGACCACGCCACATTCTGAAAATTTCTCCAAATTACCAAAAATTTCCTGATCCAAGCACCATTCCTGAGAGCCTTTCTCTCTGATAAACAATCTGATAAACAAATTTTGTGGAATGAAGGTGAAATATATACATGTAAACTCAGAATTGGTAAATAGCTAAAATTTTCTCAAAAACAAATTTTATCTTATTCTGAAATGACCATTACTATCTTTGGTGGCTTCACAATGTGTCATGTTAGTTAAGCAGGCATTGTGTTTGCCAGTAGACTTTGTCTATGTGGTTCTGGATTGTGGTTGGTCACAAGAGAAATATTCATGAGAGTTAGAAGATAGAAGTGACATAGCAGCAAGGTTTACACTTAGGACATCAGCTACTAGTGCCATCATTGATCTGTAGCTCACCTTGTTGGCAGGAGACAAGCCAGGCCTCAGCTCCTCCAACTCCTGTGATATAGGCTCCTGTGACTTTTCGAACCCTAGGCTGTATGTGTGTGTATTTCTATGGTGAAGATACCAATGTTGCCAAACTGAAGGGGTTTGTTTGCTTGCACACATCAAAGCCCAATAAGACTCAAACAGGAGTTTGCAACAAAGAAAGTAAAGATTTATTTAAGAAAATGGCACCAAGCCTAAATATATGGGTAATTTGGCATCTAAGACCTGGCTCCCCCATAGCTCTAGGGGGTAGATTGTTTAGGGGGGAAATCATTAGTCATGGTGACTGAGGATGCTGGGGTCATGGGCTCCACTGATTGGTTGGGGCCAGGGTAGAGAGTAGCTGATCATTGCATCAGGTCCTGATGTGAGCAATGTTTCACTCTGTCTAATTTCCTGAGCGTAGGGTTCTTCCAATTATATGGGCCTGGGACTAAAACACAACTGAGGTCAACATGTTATCTTCAGTTTGACTGAACCTCTGTTATTTTGATCAACAGATCTGAGGCTTTAGTCTTAAGACAGTTTGACACTGACTAGAACCTAAAGTCTTAAGGCCTTAATGATGACGGGAATGGAAGGGCAGTGTGTACAAAAGTGTAAGGATCTGATTAAAAGGAAGCAAGTGAATCATGGTGCTATTAGAACAGACAAAGCTAACTTGAATTAAGGAAAGCATCCTATTAAAGAAATGAAGCTCCTGTGCACCTGCACCAGAATCTCCTGTCACCACATCGTGAGGACAGGAGGTAGTGACCTTCAGATGTAAGTTCCACTTTGTCCTCATGGGTTCTAGCTGAGCCTCAAAAATGGTAGTTTGTCCTTGCTCTTCCCAACTTCATGTTCTGATCTCCTCCATTGCCAGCGCAGCTGATGGAGAGTTCCTTCAGGCCCAGCACCTGGCTTAAACTGCTCCCACAATTGCATAGGACTTGCTCAAAAACCCTGACTGATGCACTGAAACACACTTAGGTTTGGCAATTAAAGGTATCCTGTTTCCTTCCAGCTTAAAAATAGACTCTCGGAGAATACTCATTAAAATGTCCCCTTAAAGAGACTCCTGAATACAAGGATCAGGGAATGTACCCACACTGACATCTCGTCGGTATGACCTTCTTTTTATTAGTGGAGAAAAGAATTCTTCCACTTCATTATATTCTTCTCCTGCTCTCACATTCTATAACTTTATGAAAACTCTATTATCTGAGTCAGCCACACCTGGTTCTTGTTAGAAGAAGGATGCTTTTGTAATTTGGAAAGCCCTATTCTCTCTCATTAAAGTCTTGCTCTGAAGACACTGCTTCTTTGGAACCTATAAAATGCCAATTTGAAGCTAGAGTTAAACAATGACGTCTTTGTTCTAGGCTTCCCTGAAACAAATAATTACCCTGAACTGATGTTATTTAGGTACTAGAGACAATTTTGAATAAAAACATATGAATGTAATATCTCAATACCATTTTTGCATTATGCCTTCCAATATTTTAATTGTTATATGCAATCGGTTATAAAGATGATAGGTAGAAGTGAAGTAACAAATTCTTACATCCATGGATGCTTAAAATTGAAAAGGACCACAAGGTTAGGTTGTTGACCACACATATTTCTGACAGGAATCACATTTGGCTGTTTGTGAGTGAGATTAGAAATGCAAGAGGCTATGAAAAGTTGAAAGTGTATTTTTTTTCTTTCAGATTACAAACAGAAGGAAAGTCAGTAGTCCAGGCTGAGAAGGCCCTCATGGACTAAGGCTGTTTCTGCCTTTCTGCTTCACCATACCAAGTACGTTTCTTTCACCCTTAAGGTCATGCCATCACCCTAAATACAGCTGGGGCTACAGCCAATACATCTGCATTCCAGGCACAAAGCCAGGAGAAGGGAAGGGCAAAAAGACTTTCTCAGAAATTCCATCCAATGGTTGCTTTTTAAACCCCATTGCTTCTTATCTACAAGGGAAGAGGGTGATATAATTTCTCATCTGAAACAATAATTCCAGATCCCATTAATAAGATAGAAGAAGAGAATAGATACTGGATAAGCCTTGAGTTGCCACTGCTATAGCATACCTCTACCAAATTGTCATCCAGTTTCTGTCTGATCATCTCCAATGACAAGAAAATTTGCCACGCCCTAGCTGGCTTGGCTCACTGCGTAGAGCATCAGCCTGCGGACTCAAGGGTCCCAGGTTCGATTCCAGTCAAGGGCATGTGCTTTGGTTGTGGGCACATCCCCAGTAGGGGGTGTGTAGGAGACAACTGATCGATGCTTCTCTCTCATCGATGTTTCTAACTCTCTATCATTCTCTCTTCTTTTCTGTAAAAAAAATCAATAAAATATATTTTTTAAAAAAAGAAAATTTGCCACAACCAAGAGCAAACCAATTCAATAGTAGACTGACTTTTTCCTGTGTCTACCTGAAATCTGCCTTCATGGTACTTCTACTGAATCACTAGCTCTGCCCTATGCCATTGATGAGAACAAACAGTATTTCTCTTCAACACTTGCACTTCAAATTCCTGAAGACAAATGCATTTCCCCCAAACTTTCCCTTGTTTTTCTTGTTATTTTGTTTCATTATATTTGTGCTATCAGACTTTGTTGGAATTAGTCTGGATTAATTCTGTTCTGGGTTTACCTCCCTTTGCAAATGTTCCTCTTAAGGTAGGGATCTCAAGATTGAACATGATATTCCAGGTATTGTCCCAGATCTAAGAAAGTGATTGAAGTGGTCAGTTTATTCTTAGTCTGTCAGCACATTGAGTGAATATGTAACTAGTCTTTATGAAAACAATGGTGTTAATCCAGAGAGTTTATAAGAAATTGTGACACATTAGAGCTGTCTTTGCATTTTTAACATAAATTGTGCCATGAGGTAATTTATTCTGCCGAAATGCAGAGCAAGTGGTAAATACACAGGCATGTACAAGTGAAAAACAGTCCTCAGCTACAGCACAGTTACATTACTAGGAACATAAATCCATGGCTTAGAATGAGAATAACATAAATAGTAAGTCAAGAAAAGACTCTCAGAGGACGTTCACATCTAACTCTTACCTTCCGTCAGCATGGACCAGACCTTCTTTTTGTCATATGCTACCTGGAGTTTGAGCTTGTTTTCATCTACATGGGAACAGCACTCAGGAGAAACTAAGCGCCTTTAACTTAAATGACTGGATGAGAATTTGGAGGAAAAGGATCCCCAGAAAGAGCACACATGCAACTTAGCTGTAATTGCTGGAAGGCTGGGCTTGCTGAGGACTAGAAATGCTGATAATAGATTCCCACACTAACCAGGGTGTGGAACCTACCAATCTTTAGATCCCACTGAGGAGGCAAAGTGGGATAATATCCTTTACCACTTGGCTGCCATTGATCATCACCTTTCCAGAGAAACCTGACCAATTCAAATTCAAGTCACCAGCAAGAAGAGCAACTTCATCCGTTTCAGGTTGTCCACATTACAGAGAAAGTGGGGGTTCACCAAACCACTGAGTGGCCAACCAAGCCACAAACCCATGTGTTCAAGGGATCCATACATTTAGCCCAGATGCTTGAAGACAGCCGAGTACGTCTGTCAAGGAAATCTACCTGTTGAAACTATGATGCCTAATATGAGTTATCATTGATGTTTCTGATAGATTAATTCACATTCTACTTGAGTAATTTCCTTCTTGAATTGAACCCAAACTATCCACTCAGCGCAAGCAACGTGAGCAACTTTTGTGTGCTAGAGTCTACACTAACCACTTGAAGCATAAAACTAAATGACATGGTTCCTATCCTCAAGAAATTTGCAACCTAGCAGCAGAACATGAAATTTAAATATGATCATTTTATTTTAATTTCAAGTCAGCAAACCAGTTTAAATAAAAGCAAAGAGTGTGTGTTGGGAGGGGGCAGAATTTATTGGCCACAAAGCTAGATGCAGCCAGTTTCTGCCACAGAAGGTTGGATAAAGCTGCTTAAACAATGTCATCAGGACTGTAGCGGTTTTGGATCCCTTTTCCTCTGTTTTGTGTTTATTTGGGGACATGATATCTTCTCAAGATGCTAGAATAGTCTCTTCACAGATCCAGATAATATGGATCTTAGAACTCTCAGCCTTTCAAGAGAGAATCTTTACACATGCAATCACATGGAGTAAGAGTTATGCTGGATCAAAACACAATATTGTATGGAAAAACTGGGGTACAGAGAACATGATCCCTGGAATCACTGAGGCTGAATTCCTGCTAGCAGTGCTGTGACTTTAAGAATGCTACTTCAACTCTAAGCTTCCGTTTTCTCTGCTATAAAATGAAGATAATAATCCTATCTGAATTATAGAGTGGGTTGACATTTAAATTAGGCATTCTACATAAAATGCTTAGCTCATAGCTTACACAGAATAAGTGCTCAATAAGTTTATATCATCAGTATCATTGTCATTATCATCATCATCATTATGGTTCTTATTTTAATAGAGAGGAAGAGAGTAATGGCAGGGGAGGGGGAAGTCAGAAAAAGGGTGTTTGGGGGAAAGGCTAGGTTTAACATTTAGTGATGATTAGAAACAGTATAAGAATTAATAGATGGAGGCAGTCGTAACTTGGTAGTAGAATTACGGGACACTCTAACTCTGCATGTGTTGTACCTTGATAACTTAGACAACAGGAGGCACTCCCAGTACAAAGGGATGCATTAGAAAAGGCTTCAGTACCTCGCCATGAGGCCAAAGGCAGGGGCCTATGGGCTAGTGGCTGCTGGTACAAGGTGGTCCCCTCACCCAGCTGTCCACTTCTCACTCTATAATCTGCAAGCCTTGGTTCAACAGTGAGGAGCTGTGTTCTGCCTGTCATAATGAACAATCTGCCACTCACCTCTACCTACCTATGCACTGTCATTGGCACTAAACGCAGTGGTCACTGTTGGATACCCTTTTCCTATCCCATGTGCTCCTCACCAGTTTGGGTGACTTTTTTTCTTCCTACTTCCAACGTCTCTGACTCTTCGGAGCACTACCCTTGCTACTAAAGCTGTTCTGTCCTCTGCTACGGAGAGCAGGAATCTTCCAGGGCCGCCTTTATTCAAGGGGTAACCACAGTCCCGAGACTCCTGCAGGAGTCAGGCTGCCACCCTTCCCAGGTGCCTGAAGTCACACCTCGCTTGACTCCATTCTCAAAAAAATGAATAAAATAATTACAAAAACAAATAAGTAAAGGTCTGTAGCTATTCAAAATAAGAATTTGAAAGGGCATTGTACTGAAAAGTAAGCAGCTTTAGGCAGCACTGCCCTGCTCTCAGATTATGCTCATGTAAAAATACTTTTATGTATTTTAGCATATTTTAGTGAAAACGACCTACTGATGTCCTATTTTTCTAGTGTAAGAAATTTGTGAATGGTATCTTGAAAATGAAACTGAGCATCAGGCAATTGTTACATCTGGCGTGGCAGCCATCATGGTGCTAGACATATCAAACCCCACAAGTAGCCTGGCTAAAGCTGTGCTCTAAGACACAACTTGAACTTCCAAGTGGAGTGTCTGCCCTACCCACTGCAGTGCTGGGCAGGATAAGCCTATTACTTATAACATGATGGGCACAGGACGCGAGCACACAAACACACACAAAAAAATAATTGGCTATTTTTATGAGAACTCTAAGGTTTTCTTTAGGCTCTGGTGAACTTTTTGTGGTGAATAATAAAAAAAAAATCAGGCCTCAGCTAAAAAGTTTATTGCTTTTAATGAAAAAGTGCTCAAAGTAAGTCATCTCAAATCTGCTTCTTGCTAACTCTCAGTTCTTTCTTTGGCATTAACTTCTTTTTCAGAAAACCTCTCTCCAGGTGTTAAGACTGGCACAAGCCAATCAAGGAATACAGTCTACCACCTCAGCAACCCTATCAGAAAACCGCCTCCTTCCTGAAGGTTCAAGCTGAAGTCCAGGCAGGCGTTCCCTGGTTGAAGACCCCATGCCCTTGCCCTGACTAGTCACAGGCCTGTGGTTGGCCAGGCTGGGGTCGTGAGTCTGTTGTAGAGAAAAGGGGAAAGCAAAATTAATCTTGAAAATGTAGAAGGAGTTTTTCCAAAATAACAAACATGACTCTGTTAGCAGAGTAAGGAATACAGGACATAGCACATGATCAGATGTGCACTACAGCAAGGTAATAGAGGCTAAAGTGAAAAATAACCCAAAATGCTTAAGATACATGATACATCATGGGCCAAAATTCTGCAATTCTTTTAGCCACTGAGAGAGAGAGAAGAGGGGGGGGAAGGGGGGTGCAGAGACAGTTAGACAGAGAGGATATTTTATCAGTGAAAGTTTGAGAAAGAATGTTCTTTCCTCAGTCATTAAGCCGAGATTTTATTCTGTATAAGGAATGAAAAAAGGAGGTTGTTCATTCCAATCTAAATGTATTCTGGTGAATCATGATGAGTAGGAGTAGAGATATTAAAATTGTCAAATCCAAAATTTTAGATTCAACCCAGTTGTGTCACTCAACCTGTTTCTATCTGATACTTGGCTAAGCTGATGGTTTGTGTTTATGCAGTAGCACATAAGCCATCCCAGGTCGGGAATACTGTCTAGGTTTAGAATACTGTCAATCACCAAATAGGTTCTTAGCGTTTGCTGTGGGGCAGGAATATGATGAATGCTATGGGAGATGCTATAAATTTTTTAAACATGATTCTTAGATTTAAGGGCCTTATCATTAAGCTGCATAAATAGAACTAACATGCATGAAACCAAACTAAATAATATTTAAGAATGGCAAAACATAAGTCTGAATATATTCCCAATGCTATGGAAACTCAGGGCAGAGCTGGGTACATTGTTATACGTGAGAGTGAAGGATCCACCACTTTCTGCACATACAAACTTAATCATGAGAGAATAAAGAAATAATAAAGATTAAATTATTAAATTCTGACCAGATTTTAGCACTTTGTTTTATAGTTGTTTATAAAAATACATAAACAAACATTTCTTTTTATTTTTTAA
>PVJC01024371.1:0-25579 GCA_004026665.1 Murina feae
CCCTGACCCAAGGATATCTTCCCCCCCCCCCCCCCCCCCCCCGCTCCTTATTGATTTTTAGAAAGTGGAAGGTAGTGGGAAAAGGGAGAGAGGTGAGAGAAAGGGAGAAACAGTGATGTGAGAGAAACATCGATTGGCTGTCTCCCACATGTGCTCTAACTGGGGCCAGGATGAACCTGCAACCCAGGTATGTGTCCTTGACGGGGAATCAAACCTACAGCCCTTTAGTGCACAGGCCAGCGCTCTAACCATTGAGAATACTGGCCAGGGCCATTATCTATCTTTTTTTTACAGCTTAAGAGGAAACGCCATTGGGGTGGCTGGAGCCAAAGCCCTGGCAAATGCTCTGAAGATCAACTCAAGCCTCCGAAGACTTAAGTGAGTGGTTGTTGAGCCCTATCTGCACCCCAGAGGAGAGGACTTCTATGCTGGAACTTCCCCAGGGGATAAGATGCTCTTGATTTTCTCTGTAGCTGCTTCCTTCTGAATAGAAATAGTTCAGACTGTTCTGGTTATTATAGTCTATATTATGGATGATTTTTGTTCTTATAATCTCCATGGCACTAAGACAGTACAACCTGCTCCTCATAAACTCATCTCAAGATTAAATGCCCACCTTGCTGTTGCTATGGCACCTATGGACAAATCAGTGCCAGAGCTATCCCATAAGATAATGCAGTGCTGCTGTCAGAGGTGTGTTCTGCCCTGACAGGCTCACTCTGGAGTCTCCATCTTTTCTCTACCTAGTCTTCAAGAGAATTCCTTGGGGATGGATGGGATGATATGCATTGCCACTGCACTGTCTGGAAACCACGGGATCCAACATATCAAGTGAGTGGGGTTCGGTAGTCTCTGCCCTTTCTTGCCATTCTTACCCTTAGAAACGCTCCCAGATCAGGTCCTACCTTCTGCCTGATTTTTGGAGCCAGCAGACTCCCAGGCCCCTCAGCAGCTCTGGGGGAAAACTCAATATAAAAGAAAGCCATTCATTTTGCCCTGACTGGTTTGGCTCAGTGGATGGAGCGTTGGCCTGCGGACTGAGGGGTCCCAGGTTCGATTCCGGTCAAGGGCATGTACCTTGGTTGCGGGCACATCCCCAGTGGGGGGTATGCAGGAGGCAGCTGATAGCTGTTTCTCTTTCATTGATGTTTCTAACTCTCTATCCCTCTCCCTTCCTCTCTGTAAAAAATCAATTATTTAAAAGAAAAGAAAAGAAAGGAAAGAAAGCCATTCAGAGCCTTGTCCATGGGAGAGGTCCTGGAGCCACAAGGGTTTCACCTAGAGTGCTGCATCTTATGTACTGACCTTCTGCTCTTTACTAAAGAGGCACTGTAGCTTCTAGCCCTTCAGCCAATTTCTCAATTTGTCCTAACCTTTCTCTAGTCTCCAGGGAAATCACATTGGGGAATCGGGTGCCAGAATGATCTCAGAAACTATCAAGATAAATGCTCCCTCATGCACTGTTGAAATGTGAGCAAAGCAAGTTCCGAGTGGACCAGGCAGGAGGATGGGCAGAGATGCAGCTGGAAGACTCCAAACAAAAAGACCATTTTCCAGGGTGATTTCCTGTTACCTGGGAATGAGGCTGACCTGCACGAGAGCTGGTAAACTGCAGAGGCAGGAAAGGTGCTGTCAAAGGAGGTCGCGAGCACCTCTTCTGGTCCAGGGTCAGTCTAGGCAGGGGTGAGATGGACACTCTGGTCTGGGACAGAGGAAAGGGTCTCCACTGAGGGACCCAGTACTTATACCTTAAAGTAAGAAACTGGCCCGAGCTTATTCTTACCTTGAGGTCTTCATGTGCCCCCAACTTTTAAAAAATGATTACCTTTTTCCATTCATCTGATTAAAAATCATCCCCCTCCCTCTGAAATGAGTTGCCATATTCCAGTGAACTGAGTATCAATTTGGCACTGTTGACAGAGAGGACCTTTCTTTTCTCAAGAAGAAAGTTTTAGGGGTATGATCCTTAGAGATATATGGAAAAAAAAATGTGGGATTTTTAAAAAGAGAAATAAAGGTTTTAATTATAGAATTCTGGAGACAGAGAAAAAAAACTTTCCCAAAGTTTTTGCCATTTTTTAAATCCATCACAAAATCTCTCACAGGCATGGATTATGTCTGGCATAAGTTATTTGGAATCTGGTACACTAGTTATCAATAGCATGTTCAATAAGGTTATTCTTAATAATAATGTTATTATTGGGCTTCCAATAATTATTATTACTCTGACTACAACTTCCCTCTGAAGGCAAGGCAAGCTGAGTTCCCATGTGGCATAGATGTCTGTCTGTGCTGGAGGAAAAGATCCCAAATGGACACCATAGCTCTCATCAATCAAATAACCAAGGGAAATGCTTATAAAGACTGTAAAGTAATCATTGTTTTAAAATTTGGACAGGAAGCACTGTTGCTCCTAATGCTTCTTTTAAAATGAGTATTCAGGCAAGAGTCAATGGATACTAAAACCCTGGATGAAAGCCAATTGAAGAAGAAGATATCCACCTAGTCTCAAAACATCACCCCACGAAGGGTTATCTAAAAGGTACCTTACAGAAGCTTTACAAATGTTGCCTTAACAAAGTGATTAAACTCACTGTCACCAATAATGGGACAAAAGGACAGCAGGGGCCCGATGTGATGCGCTGAGAAGGACATATCACTGATGTAATATTTTTGCCAAAGAGGTTTACCTAAATCTAATCATGACAGAATAATCCAACAAAATCAGAAGTGAGAATTCTTCAAAGAAAGGAAAAAAACTTAGCCTGACCTCTTAAAAAAATGTCAATGTCATGAAAAATAATAAAGACTTGGGACTGTTTTAAATTGAAGGAGATTCAAGAGACATAACAACTTAACATCTTGGGATCATAGACTGGAGGGGGGGAAATCAGCCATAAAGAACATTATTTGGAAACTGGGAACATCTGAACATGGGTCATGTGTAGTATTTATTGGATTACTTTTTTAAAAAGGTATTTTTGCTGGTACTGACAGTTTTTTCTTTCAGTGCTTCCAAGATGTTATATACTGTCTTTTGGTTTGCACTGATTCTGGCTGAATTGAGAACTCATCAGAACAAGAGTTGCAGTGGCTAAATGTTGAAGCAAACAGTGCCATGCAGGAACCTAGTGCTGGAGAAACTTCAGGGGCTGAAGCAGTGGAGAGAGTGCTCTTCACAGACTTCAAGAGCAATACTGTAATTGGAAGGAAAGCCCAAACTTTTTCCAAAGTCTCTCAAGCACCCTCTACTGGCAGCACTTAGCATCTTGCTGGCTGATAAAGGAGGGATATTACAAAAAATAGCACCGTTACAATAGAGCAGGCCAAAAGGTGAATTTGGAGCTGAGGCAATAAATTGATACCAGTACAGTGGGATGTCTTATTTTTCATTCTGGACAGTCCTATTGCCATGTCTTTAGGATCAGTAATGTTTTCTTCTGTAGTGTCTGACTGCTCTTAATCTCAGTTTGTTTGCTTTCATCTCATTTTTTTAGTCTCTGGAAGTTTTGTTTGAGGCTTACTTTTTATCTTCCATGTCTGTCCTTAATATGCTCATGCTTTCCTCTACCACCTGAATATACGCAATATAGTTATAATTGTACGAATGTTCTTTTCTACTATCACCTGTCATTTATGGGTTATTTCTTGATATTTCTCACTATGCCTAATAATTTTTTTTACAGTGAAAACAATTTATATTTAGAACTAGAAGCCCATTGCATAAAATTCATGCATGGGTGGGGTCCTTAGGCCTGGCCAGCAATCAGGGCCAATCGGTGGGGTGACAAGTGGGGTGATTGGGGGCCCCGGTGGCACCTGCTTTGGCTGGCTTGATGTCGCCCACTCACCAGCCCTACCCTCCGCTACCGCTTCCAGTCGCCTCCCTCTGCAGGGCGACTGGCAGGGTGATTGGGGTCCTCTGCTGGCACCTGCCTTGGCTGGCCTGGGGCCTGCAGGCTGGGGACAGCTCCTGCGTTGAGCATCTGCCCCCTGGTGGTCAGTGTGCATCATAACTACCAGTCATTCCACCGGGCATTCCATCATTCAGTCGATTTGCATATTAGGCTTTTATTATATAGGATTATGGAGCTGGACTCAGTTTAGATGATCTCAATTTTGTTGGCAACACCCAAAGTCAGGAGTCAGTCAAACATATGCCTTCTTCCCTCCATCAGGCCCAATCAGGTGTTGACCTTGGCCACGTCAATGTCATAGAGCTTCTTCACAGCCTGTTTGATCTGGTACTTGCTGACATTTATGTCCACAATGAACACAAGTGTATTGTTGTATTCTGTCTTCTTCATGATTGGCTCCATAGTAAGACAGAACTGGATGACGACATAGTCGTCAGACAAGCTTGTTTCTCCTCAGGGCGCTCTTCCAAGGATATCTGGGCTGCCTTTGGAGCCACAGTGTCTTCATGCCTGGTAATTTTTTAAAAATATATTTTATTGATTTTTTTACAGAGAGAAAGGGAGAGGGATAGAGAGTTAGAAACATCAATGAGAGAGAAACAGTGATCAGCTGCCTCTTGCACACTCCCTACTGGGGATGTGCCTGCAACCAAGGTACATGCCCTTGACCGGACTCAAACCGGGGACCCTTGAGTCCGCAGGCCGACGCTCTATCCACTGAGCCAAACCAATTAGGGCCATGCCTGATAATTTTTTATTGAACAGCAAAAATTGAGAATTTTATCTTCTGGGTGCTGGTTTTATATTTCTTAAAATATTCTTGAGCTTTATTCTGGTACACAATTACTTAGAAACACCTGGATCCTTTCAAAACATGCTTTTAAGCTTTGTTAGCCAGAGTCAGCCATCCTTCATTCTAGGGTTACTTTGGCCCATCTTCTGAGGAAATGCCTCCATATTATGGGTATTCTAACTAAAGCCCAAGTCAAGAAAACAGTTTCTATATTATCTATAATAGACACTATAGAAATTGAGGTGTAAAAAATTGTGAAATCAACTTTTGCCTTCTTACTCCAAATAGCAGCTTCTACCCAACTGGCTTTCTGGTATGTATGTTTTCAATATAAAGTATGAATTTGAGCAGAATGGCTCCTAATGCAGATTTTGCTGCATAATTTTTTTCTCTCTCTCTGATTCAAGCCCTCCCATTTCACAAGCTAGTTTCTTTCAGCTAAAAAACATGTTTCCCTCACATACATACAAACATTAAACAAAATAAAGGCTAGAATCAAAAGCCTCTAAATTGTACAAATGATTAATAGCCTAACACTGATTCCTAAAACAATTCCCTGTGCGCAGTTTTCCAAAATGTTCTTTGACCTTGCTTTTCTCTCCCAGCTCTGTCCTCTCTTTTCACTATGACCATCCCTTTCTGAATAGTCATCAGTATTCACTGTGTTGGCTTTCAAGCACAACCTCTCCTGCTATCTCACTTCTCCTGCTAAAGTCCCCGATTTCCTAATTTCCAAAGTCCACTATTTATTGCTTAATCATTTTGGAGAGTATCTATTGACTTTCTATTATGGGAAATGGCACTTGTACATACATTACCTTATGTCCCCACTTTTTTTTCTTCCTCCTTCCAAAATAGTTAGAGGATGATTTGGGGTTGAATCATTACTTAGTGTTAATCTTATTACTTTATTAGTATGGATCACTGCTAGCCATTGTCTTCCTATGTCACTGTTCTTTCTAGAATTAACAGTTGTATTATTTTTTTAATTTAATAAATTTTCTGTCACTATTGCTTAATTTTTATCCTAACTGTCCAAGAGAAGTGTAAAATCTGAATACTACCTCTCACAGACACACTGGTTATTCCATCGTTCCATTTTCCCCTAATGACACAACTTCTTGAACCCTCTGTCTTCCTGCTCCAGTCCCATCCTTATTGAAAGGACTCTGTTCTGGGTAGGAGGCAGAACCTTTTTGTTCCCTTCCAATTCAACCAGTCCTGGAGTCCAGCACGCAAAAGCTCCCCTGGGCCAATCTAACAACTGTGATATTTATGTAGAACTAGAGGCCCGGTGCACAAAATTCATGCACAGGGGGCAGGGAGGTGTCCCTCAGTCCAGCCTGCACCCCTCCAATCTGGGACTGCTCAGGGGATGTCCGACTGCCAGTTTAGGCCTGATCCCACAGGGCCTAAACTGGCAGTTGGACACCCCTCTCACAATCCAGGACTGCTGGCTCCCAACTGCTCACCTGCCTGCCTGCCTGATTACCCGTTTCTGCCTGTCAGCCTGATCACCCCCTAACCACTCCCCTGCCAGCCTGATCGACGCCTAACTGCTCCCCTGACAGCCCAATTGCCCCCAACTGCCCTCCCCTGCCGACCTGGTCATCCCTAACTGCCCTCCCCTGCTGGCCTGGTCACCTCCAACTGCCTTCCTCTGCAGGCCTGGTCCCCTCCAACTGCCCTCTCCTGCAGGCCTGATTGCCCCCAACTGCCCGCCCTTGCAGGCCTGGTCCCCCCTCAACTGTCCTCCCCTGCTGGCCTGATCACCCACAACTGCCCTGCCCTGACGGCCATTTTGTGGCAGCCATCTTTGACCACATGGGGGTGGCCTTTTTGTATGAGGGCATGATGGTCAATTTGCATATTACCTCTTTATTATATAGGATGTTGCTAACCAAAGAGACACATCTTCCCTTCAGATGTTTGGTACTGATATTACTATTTAAAATGCTAGTGAAAGGTATCTTGCATTTATTTCTTCCTATCCCAGCTAAAAGGAAAACAGTTCTGATTTCCTAGAGGAAGTCTTTATACTTTGTTCTTGATGGCTACCACCAATAAAAATTGAGAACTTAAAAAATTCCTCCATATTTTCTGTTAATACACATATTTTAAAGCATTTTAAAAGATCCTTTAATTATACAGTAAAAAACAAAAACCCACTGCTGTCAGCAATGACCTAAGTGCTAGTTTTTCACAGACCTAATCACTCAAGGTTCTGTGGGGCCTGAATCTGCTCTGCTGTGTACCTAAAACCAAATGACACCAGGTCATAAGGCACTTGCACATATTTGACTCCTGGATCCATTACAGCGACAGAAATACATTGATAACATGATCGAGTACTTGTACCTCCTTTGTTGACAGAAGCTACTCAAGAAAGTGCCATACTACAGTGAGAGCCTGCACAAATTCAATTAACCAAGGGATGAAGGGTGACCAAGAAGCAGGTGAAAACCCTAACCAGTTTGGCTCAGTGGATAGAGCGTCAGCCTGCGGACTCAAGGGTCCCAGATTCAATTCTGGTCAAGGGCATGTACTTTGGTTGCAGGCACATCTCCAGTAGGGGGTGTGCAAGAGGCAGCTGATCAATGTTTCTCTCTCATTGATGTTTCTAACTCTCTATCCCTCTCCCTTCCTTTCTGTAAAAAATCAATAAAATATATTAAAAAAATAAAAGAACATGGGATAAAAAATAAAAAAATAAAAAGAAGCAGGTGAAAGAATGAATCACTCATTACAGCCGTTACCTCTATCTGTGGACATTTTATCAGTAGCTTGGGTAGGACTCACAAGCTAATGGCCCAGTAGAAGAAAGCATCACATATGGAAAATAGAAACACATTTTTCATTTCTTTTCACTACACACACACACACACACACACACACAATACACGTCAGGTCAGACTCAGGTGAACCAAAGCTATAACATCCAAGAAGATGCAGTGACTTTCCCTAGCTGATTTGGATCAATAGGTAGAGAGTCAGCCTGCAGACTAAAAGGTCCCAGGTTTGATTCTGGTCAAGGACACATGCCCAGGTTGGAGGCTCAATCCCCTGTAGGGGGAGTACAGAAGGCAACTGATCAATGTTTCTCTCTCATCATTGATGTTTCTATCTCTCTCCCTCTCCCTTCCTCTCTGAAGTCAATAATAATTTTTAAAAAAGATGCAGTGACTCTTTTGCACCTTAGAAGCCATGGCATCTGAAGTGGTTAGCAAGGCTCCCAACACCCTATTTCTCATTTAGCTTATTGTTTCAAAATGGCACATCTCACTCAGCTGGCATAGCTCAGTGGTTGAGTATTGACCTATAAAACCAGAAGTCACAGTTCGATTCCTGGTCGGAGCACATGCCCAGTTATGGGCCCAATCCCCAATAAGAGGTGTGCAGGAGGCAGCCAATCAATGATTCTCTCTCATCATTGATATTTCTCCCTCTTCCTTTCCCTTTCTCTTTAGTGGGAAATCAATAAAAATATATTTAATTAAAAAAAAGACAGCACATCTCAAATTACTGACAAATTAACTGAATGCTGAATGTTTAACAAAGAAGGTAATCTCACACATAAAATTTAGAAAAAGATAAGTAAAAAGCAAAGGTGATAGCACTAATTGTCATAGTCTCCTAAAGTTTACATGTACCATAGTAACGTTACTATGAACTTTTCTCAAGTATTTGTTATCAGTGCAAATAAACAAAATAATTACATTTTCAAGTAAAATTTATTTAATAATATAAAAATATGGTATTAAAAACATTTAAGAGAAGTAATTTCAGAAGTCTTCTGACTTTATAACTGAAAAACAATGAAAACTGTTCTGTGCTTCCCAAAAAACAAACAAACAAAAAATGCCACCTATCTTTCACTTGTCTTTTCACAATAGAAAAATTCTAGTGTTACTCTACCTATTTCAATTCTGGTTTATTTTTTTTAAGTCAACTTTCCTAAGAAGGAATGCTGGCCTTCTGAGAGAAAATGGAGTATTTATAATCTGGAGGATCTTCTGTTGCCTGATTTTCAAAGAAAGTTGATTTTCATCTGACCGCTAACTTTCATTCAGAAAATTTTAGTAAAATACATTTAAAGCTTGGTACTGTGAACATGCAGAGAGAAAAAAATACTATAAAATGAAATAAAAGCTAGAATTAAAAGCCTCTAAATTGTACAAGTGACTAATAGTCTGACACTGATTCCTAAAATGAGTCCGTGTGTGAAGTGCCAGACCCAGGTTTGTCCCACTGACTCTTAGAGGACATGTGTGATGATAATAATAATCAAAACTTACATAGAAACTTATTTCTCCTAAGTTTTTGTCCTGTGGATGTGAATCACTAAGCACACACATATTTCCCACTTTTTAGAGATAAGGCAAAAAAAATCATCTTTGGAATCTGCTCTGGTTCTTGTTTAAGCTTCATGGAGTAACACATAGGAGGCTAAAGCAAAAAACAGGTAATACTTCAGTAACAGTAAGTCCAACTGACTTACTAAACAAAATATGTTTCCTTTCTAACCTTCTAAATTCCCATTTACCTACAAATCTGAGGGTTTTAATCTGCATGGGTCCCTTGGCAAGAAAGTCAGAAGTCATTGTCACTCTCTTCCAGGGGCTCAGGTTTCCGGACCCTTCGACTAGATTTAGCTGGAGAGAGAGCAATGCTCTCATCTTCCAAATCGTCGTCGTCTTCATCATCTTCCATGTCAATTTCACTGTCCTCTGAGTCTTCCTATAGGAAAAAGATAGCAAATACAATTGAGGGTCTCACTTTGTTTCTGACATCTTGTCAGCAAGACCCTACTTCACCCTTTTACTAGTAGCTCAATAACTAGCAACACCTCCATGTGAAGGAAGAGCTTGGCAGAGAAGCAGTCAGGTTGTGTGGGCATAACAATGGATCAACATCTAGATATTGCTGGCTGGAATATAGAGATCAATGTATCCTCAAAGCAGTAACCTTCAAATATCAATAATCCAAAGTAGGTGCCATAGGGACTGGCTTTCCCACTGATGACTCAGGAACATGAGATCTGCCCAAGGTTCACTGGACGTTGCTTTGCTCCTGGCAGCTCAGAGACCCACCAGTGGGTAGCAAGGAGGGTGGGGACTCAGAGAGAGGGAAGGAAAGCTTATTTTGACTTTTGACAGATTCAAGATGGAAAGCCACAAAGGAAATGAATGTAGGGAGAAAAAGAAAGACTCTCACCCTGCCGGTGTGTCTCAGTGGTTGAGTGTTGACCTATGAACCAGGAAATCATGGTTCAATTCCCCGTCAGAGCACATGCCTAGGTTGTGGGCTTGATTCCCAGTGTGGGGCATGCAGGAGGCAGCCAATCAATGATTCTCATCATTGATGTTTCTCTCTCTTCCCCCTCCCCTCCTCTCTGAAATCAATAATTTTTTTTTAAAGAAATTCTCTTGCCCTGGCCGTTTTGACTCAGTGGTTAGAACTTCAGCCCGTGGACCAAAGGGTCACAGCTTTGATTCACAGTCAAGAGTATGTACCTCAGTTGTAATTTTAATCCCTAGTGAGCAGGAGGCAACCAATCGATGTGTCTCTCTCACATCAATGCCTCTCTCTCTCTCTCTCTCTCCCCCGTTTCCTCTTTCCTCCCTCCCGCACACTCTGTCTGAAAATCAATGGGGGGAAAAAAGTATATATACACACACACACACACACACACACACACACTGTATATATCCTATATAATAAAGGGCTAATATGCAAATTGACCAAATGGCAAAATGACCAATATGATGCACACTGACCACCAGGATGCTCAATGCGGGAGCTGCCCCCTGGTGGTCAGCTTCTACTCATGGTCAGTGTGCTTCCACAGGGAAAGTGCCGCTCAGCCAGAAGCTGGGCTCATGGCTGATGAGCGCAGCAGCGGTGGCAGGAGCCTCTCCCGACTTTGCGGCAGACAGACATTCCCCAAGGGCTCCTGAACTGCGAGAGGGCACAGGCTGGGCTGAGGAACACCCCCCCCACCACCACCGAGTGCACAAATTTTTGTGCACCAGGCCCCTAGTGTGTGTATGTATATATATGTGTGTGTGTGTGTGTGTGTGTGACCAGAAGGCTGGTCAACCTTAATTGCTCTGAATGGTCGGAGCTATTCACTCATTGTTTAATTGAGACATTGGTAGTTAAAGCAACCTCCACTTGTTTTTACATAATCATATGTAAATTCTTGTTGCTTGTCTATTATTGGAATTCCCTGCCTAAAGGTATGGGTGTTTCCCACAGCCTCAATAAAAGCGATGAGCAAGGCCAGAGCAGTGGTAGTTCTCCCCCTAGAGGTGGACTATCACCTTGCCCCCTCCTTTCCAAATTAAGTTTTTTCTAATCTCTCTTCATTTTGTGTGCGGCCTTCTCCAGCACTCGAACCCTAAACAGGTACTCTGAACTACGCGGGATGTGAAAGGGGCTCCCACAGGATTCCTTCTTCCCTGGCATCCATTATTCTGTCTTCCAGGGCACCATTCTTGTCCAAGCATTCACCCGGAGGGAGTCATAAAATCATCCCCCACTCCAGGTGCAGCCTGACCATCCTGACCATAAAACAGCAATGATGGATTCCTGAAACAATGCTGAGATCCTGAAACTGCTTGCTCAACCATAGCCCCCTGGCGCCAGCAACGCACGGGGGGGCTTGGGCAAGGCTGGAAAGTTATACGTTGGCAAACCACGGACCACTCCCTCATACCAAACCCCTCCTCACCTACCTACCCCAGGCCTTAAGAACGAAGCCTGGGTTCGGCCCGGGCTCAGCCCAGGTACGGCTCCACCGGCCTCTCTCCCTTCCCAGACCAGTGGACTCGCCCGTTCGCTCCTAATAAAATCTGGCTGTTTTTCATTTGGCTCAGTTTTTAATTCTTCGACGGCTTAATTAAACAGTTCTCTCTAGATTTTCACTCCTGTGTCTTGTCTTGCTTGCCCAATCCTCTACATCTCCCTGACCTCCACAATGTAGGGTTGGCTCAGGGCCTTGGGCCTCCTCTCTTCTTCTTCTCTCTCTTCCAAACAATCACATGTACCCTTGTGCTTAAAGACCACCCAGATATGGATGTTTCTCCCGATTCAATCTCTAGCCCAGACCTGACTTTGAACTCCAGACTTGAATTTCAAGTTAGTATCAGCATGTGGATATCTAGCAGGCAATTCACTTAGAACGTCCAAAATCCAAACTCTCAATCTGCTAGCCAAGCTCCTTCCTCAGGTCCAACTCACAGTTTTGTGCTTTTGGCCAATTTTGCCATAACCAAGGCATTCTTCATTTTCTTTAACATCCTGTGTCCAATTAATAAAATCTGATGTTTCTTACCTTAGAAACATGTTCAGAACCTGACTACTTTTCAACACCTCCACTGCTACGACCCAAGGCTAAGCCACCACCGCCATCTTCTCTGAACTAGATTCTTGCAAATGTCTCCTCACTGGGCTCTCTTAAATATGAGTCAGTTCTTGGCACTTTTGGGCTCAGGATTCTCTAGCACCTTCCCATTATACTCAGAGAAAATGCTAAGTCCTTGTCACACCCTGCAAAGCTCTGCACAGCCCCTGCTGCTCCTGCCCCCAGCTTATTCCATTCCAGTCACACCATCGCCTCTGGTCCTTGAATGCAGAAGCCCTATTTTCTGTGATTAGGATGCCCCTCCCCAGCACCATGTCCCTCCTTCCATTCAGGCCTCTGCCCAAATGTCACTTATCAGAGAGATCTTTCATGACCAATCAAAAGGCATTCCCCATTCCTGTCACTCTGTTCTAAAACCTACTTTATTTTTCTTCTTAACCACTATGAGCCCTGATGGAACTGCTTCACTACCATTGGACTGTAAGCTTCATAAAGGCAAAAACCTTATTTATATTCAATGCTGTATTCCCCATAATCTATTATAGTGCTAGGCACATAATAGCCACTCAAAAAAATATCTGTCCAGTGACTGAGTGAACACATGAAGGACAAATTCCTGTGCTTAGGGGGTGGTGCATGAAAACAGCCTCCCTGAAATAAAAAAGTGACAACAGGCACAGAGGAGATTTAAGCTACAATAATGCATTTGTTCTGAAAAGTAGAAAGCTATATAAATGATCAAGCAAATCACAAGAGGCCAGCCAACACTCGCTGGGTATTATCAGACTTTCCTTATTTCTGTCTTGGATGAATAAGATGGATGGATAGAAGCTGTTCAACCATCCATCTCCTACCTTAAAATTTTTGAGGTAGTTTCTCTGCTTCTCTAAAGATCATCTTCTATGTATTCAAGATTCTATTGCTGTGCATCTTGCCCAGCACACCTGAGAGAACTCTCCCTCCTGTGAATTTCTGTGATAGTACACACGGCTGATACTAAATAAAAGGACCTTTTGTACAAGAACTTAAGACTTGCCCTCACTGGTTTGGCTCAGTGGATAGAACGTCAGCCTGCAGACTCAAGAGTCTCAGGCTCAATCCCCAGTGGGGGGGGGGGGGGGAGGTGGCATTCGGGAGGCAGCCAATCAATGATTCTGTCTCATCACTGAGGTTTCTATCTCTCTCTTCCTCTCCCTTCCTCTCTGAAATCAATAAAAATATATTTTAAAAAAAGAACATAAGACTCATGCTCTGTATCTGTGTAGCCACTAGTGCCACATTCTAGATACATGTGACATTCAATCTGATGGGGAGATCTGTAATTGGTGTCAATCTAGTCACCCTTTGCCACTTGGGATTGACAGTATTGCCAGGGTCTGCAACAAAGAAGGCAGGCCCAGGGTGATGAACAGAAGAGCCCCAACAGCTGGGCCCCAGCAGGGACCCCTTGTTTCCCCATTCTGGTTCATTTCCCAGTTATCCACTTAATAATGATCAAGGTGCTGCAGCTCCTTGCCCAGCCTCTCAGAGGCACTGGTCTCAGGAGAGCCTCCTTTATCATGTTCTCTCCCCAGAAAGGAGCTGAAGAGAGAACTGGCCTTGACCCTGGGCCCTCAGCAGCATCCCTTCCTTTCTAGGTTAGGGTTCAAGAGCCAGATGACTCCTAAACCACAACCTTTCTTGTTCTTGCTCAACACTTAAGCTTCCTTCTTAGAATAGGCACCTCTAGGTAACTTCACCATTCACTGTGGGATCCATTTTGAGTGGCATTTTGCCCAGGATACAGAAGCATCATTCTTGGGGAAGGCTCTCTGCTGGCCCTGAGCAAACTGACACACACATACATACACACACACACAACCACACACACACACGGATGGATGGGGTGGAAAAGAAAACCAACCTGCTTTTTGGAGCTGGAAGTCTTGCATTTACCTAACAGAGCTGGCGTTCCTTCCATCTTTGGAAAGTGAGAGCAAACAGAACATGAGAGGGGGAAAAAGTAGGGGAAACAGGTTCATTGGAAAAGAAATGAGCCATCAACAATCAAAGAAGAGAGCCCAGCTCCTTGGAGGCCAAACTGCCACAAGTCCAGTGATGCAGGCTGAGAAACCACACCTCACGCTAACCTGGTCAAACGTGCTTAGTTCCTGGCTAATCCAGTCACGGAGGCCAGCCCAAGACTAGAAAGAATACAACTGCTGAAGGGGGCTGGTCAGGACTCACATCATCATCGGAGTCTCCACCTTGCATTGTGCCCACGATGTGTTTGCCAGGTCTTCCTGAGGAGAATAAAAGCATGAAAACATTGCAAAAATCTTGTAAAATATGGCATAAAATAGCATTTAAGATTTGCCTTCCTTTAGAACATTGGGAAAAAGAAGAATTGTAGAAAAATTTACTCAAATAGCATCCCAACTAATCAGAACTGCCGACAAATGGTAACTGATTGTCTGCATTTCCACATTAAAACAAAGAAGAGGGCAGTGAAATGTAAGCATGAATCATAAATCAAAAAAATAAAGATGCATTCTGTAAATGTTTTGAGGGAAAATCACTTTCCCGAGTGATTTAGGAAGGCAGCCGATCAATGATTCTCATCATTGATGTTTCTATCTCTCTCCCTCTCCCTTCCTCTCTAAAATCATATATATATATATATATATATATATGTATGTATATGTATATATGTATATACATGTATATACATGTATATATATGTATATGTGTGTGTGTGTGTATGTGTATATATATATATATATATATACACATACACACACACAGGAGGTATCCTTCACTGGGTGGAGACAGAGAGCTGCTCTCATACCTGAGGCTGAGAAACGAACACTCATGACCCCAGGTCCAGGCCTCTGGAGAAAGGCAGTGAGGGCAGCTCAGAGGGGAGTTCACTCAGGACAGGCCTGGAGTGACCACCAGGAGCTGTTTATGGGAACTGTTCCTTGGGTCAGGTAAAAATACAGATCTTGTGTTGTTTCACTTCTGCAGTGAATTGTCAGAACTAGAATTTAGGAGCACCAGTGCCTTTACTAGGTCTTGCTGAACTAATCACAAGCATTTTAGAGCCCTGGTTCCCATATGGTAGAATAGGAGTCATAATTTCTAACCTCTATTGATGGTATGAAGCTGTCAAAAAATTAAAAAAAAAAAAGAAATCAGAGCATCTAACTCTCCTATGAGCAAAGCAAAATGTAATAAGATAGGTGGACCTAAAATAAAACAGTTAACAACAAAAGTTAATATGAAATGACGAATGGAAGATCATTTAACATTTAAATTTATTATGTACATAAAAATGCAACTGTGCTCCAAAAATTAATAAGTGGTAGATGAGAAATGTTTTTAAAGGCAAATATAGGGCAATTTAGTAGTATCTATCAGAATTTAATTTATATAATCTTGACCTAAGAATCCCACTTTTAATGACATAGCCTAAAGAAACATTTGCAGATGTGCAGAAAAATCTACAAGGAAAAGAGTATCTTAAGTACTAATAAAGTAACTTAAGTATCTATCAACATGGGAATGCCTAAGTAAATTATAGGTATAACCATACTATGGACTAATATGCAGCTATCAAAAAGAAAGAAGGAAATCTGTATTTTACTGACATGGGAAGAGTTCAATATATTTAAAAATTTTTTAAAGCAGATTGCATAACCATACACACAGTCTGGTCCCACTCGGATTGAAAAACATTTCGGACGATCTCTGTGTCCATGTTTCAGTATGTGTGTGAAGGCAATTTGGAAGGACACACCCTGGCCTAAGGTGGGGAGTGAAACATGAGGAAGACCTTTCACCAGATCTGCTCCACACATTTCATTGCTTGAATCTGTTACAGTGAGAAAGTAGAAATTAGAAGAACATTTTTAAAAGGCAGAGATGTTTCTGTAAGTCCCTTCTTTGGACATTATCTGACTATAAGGTATCAACAGCACTGAGAACAGTTTGGACCCAAAAAGGGCAGAATATAGCTCAGTGGCAGAGGCAGTCTGTTCCTGTAAACTCTGTGAGAAACACAAATGAGAACTGGCCATTCTTGGTACTCTAGATAAGAGCATTAGTGACAAGATGACCACGGAGCAGTTTAAGAGCCAAATCCTGATAAACAACAGGGCACAAAAAAAACTAGAATAAGGCCACTCACAGTGTACGTATGGGCCCTACTCCAAGCAGCCCTGACCCAGTTCTGGCCGTGGTGTGCTATGACAGGCACAGGGAGGAAAGCAAGGGAAAGAAGCCCTGGTACCTTGCATGAGCACCTCCATGGCTGTCCGTGGCTTGGACAGCCGTCTCTCTTCCAGTTCACTGTCAGATTCATCATCCTCCTGGATGTCAATGTCTGAGTCATCATTACCTGGCAGGAACACAAGCAAGGAAAAAAGGTGTGGGGGAGGGGTGGATCTACCATTATTTCTAAACCAGCCTCTGTCCAGTAAGGCTCTTGGCAAGTCATATGCACTTCTCAGCCTTTCTTTTGATGCATTAGATTTTATGAGAACTTCAGGATTTGCTAGGAGATACTTAGTGAAGAGTTAATACAAACAATAGGCAGATTGTTTTTACTTTTTTAATTTTTCCAAAGCTAGAAAAAAGTGGGCCTGATACATTAGCTAGAACACTATTCCAGTATGTGAAATTAAACAATTGACTAGCCAACTGTCAAGGTAACTAGGAGTTCTTGGTTAGTTGGAAGGAAAAAAAAAACATTCTTTGCTCAGTCTTAGGCTGTAGCACCAAAACTCAAGCTCCTTGAGGATAACAAAGATGAAGAATACGCCACTGAAAAGGTCAGTGACTGCACCAGAACAAGACTGGAGGCAAGAAGGAGACCAGGATAGGAATGGCATGAGAAAGATAGTGACCTACTGCCTCACAATGAAAACTGGTGCTCATGACATTCTTCACTAGAGAAAATTCCATTATAAAGATAATAAAGAAAGGTCATTCTCAACACCATGGCCTTTTACATTAATTTCTTTAAATACTCTCCTGGAGTTTGGTGCACGTTGAACATTTCCTTACGGAAACCTACATAATGAGAGTTTCCACAGTGGGGAGAAAAAGCTTTTACCGCCCAGCATCTGACTATTCTGCACCCAGGGACAGACATAGGTTTTAAGAATGACACTGGAGGAGTTTGCAGTTGCTGCTCTGAGCACTGACTCGTAAGTCAGTTTGGAAGTACAGAAAGTGTTCATCTACAAAAAAGCTCTGCTTAGGCCCTGATCTAAGAGGGAAATGAAATGGCGGCTATGTCTTGCTGAGCACAGAGTGAACATTTTCTGCTTTCTTTAGCCATGGAGAGAAGAGCAGTGCTCTGCAGCACAAAGGAGCAAACCTGGGAGCCAGAGAGTGTCAATAACAGTATCCTGCAAGACTTCAATACAATCAACCTGAAAACTACCACCTTCCAAAAACTCTTACCAGAATATGATTAAATATTACCACAAAGTAATGATTATAAAATGAAATCACTGTTCAGCTTAGTTCACTTTTTATTTCATCCAGGAAAATTATGACATTAAATTGGTATCCAATGCAACATAAACCAAATGACATCATGAATTTTAAAACAACATTAATAGATATTTCAAGCTCAACATGATTTCTTCTGACAACTCAAAACACTGAGGACTAAGCTGGTAAACTAAAACTAACACATGTTGACACTGAATCACCGAGTTGTCAGTGATATGTTAAAATTAAGTACAGCAGACAATAGTGCTGGTATAATTCAACAGGGAAAGGATAGTCTTTCCTACAAATGGTGCTGGGACAACTGGCTAGCCACATGCAAAAGAATAAAGTTGGGTCCTTGTCTCACATCATTTACAAAAATTAATTAAAAATGGATCAAAGACCTAAATGTAAGAGTTAAAACTATAAAACTCCTAGAAGAAAACTCAGGCATCAATCTTGGTGACCTTGAATTAAGCAGGGGTTTCTACTTAGATATGATACTAAAAGCACAAGCAACAAAGAAGAAACAGAGAAGACAAATTGGATTTCATTAAAACTTTGTACAGCAGACATCATCAAAAAAGTGAAAACACACCCTAAAAAATGAGAAATCATTTGCAAATCACAAATCAGTTAAATCATTTATAAAATACTTCAGATATTCCAGTATCCAGAATATATATAAAAAAATAAACTCTTACAACTCAATAAAATGACAAGCCAATTAAAAATGTGCAAAGGACTTGAATAGATATCTCTCCAAAGAAGATATAAAAACGGCAATAAGCATATGAAAAGATGCTCTATTTCATTAGCCATTAGAGAAATTAAAATGAAAACCACAATAAGATACTACTTCATACCCACTTAAACTATAGGCAGTTTGTAAGTTTCTCCTTTTAGATCAGCACTATCCAATAGAAGTATCATGCCAGCCATAGGTGTAATTTTAAAATTTCTAGTGACTATATTAAAGTAAAAAGAAACCAGTAAGCTACTTTTAATGTTTTATTTAACCCAATATACCTAAAATGTCATTTCAACAAGTAACCAATGTAAAAAGTTATTAATGACTAATTTTATTTTTCTCTCAAAATCTGGTATATATTTGTTAGGGGCAAAAATAGAATATTGGGGATTAGTTATAGTTATAAGAAACTAGGGGCCTGGTGCACAAAAATTTGTGCACTCGGGGGGAGGGGGTTCCTCAGCTCGGCCTGTGCCCTCTTGTAGTCTGGGACCCCTCAGGGGATGTCCACCTGCTGAGTGCCTGGCCAGTCTGGGTGAGGGGCTGAGGGCCGTTTTCAGGCTGCCCACAGTCCCTTCAGGTTTTGGGTCCCTACTGGGGTGCCTGGCCAGCCTGGGTGAGGGGCTGAGGGCTGTTTTCAGGCTGCCCACATCCCCTTCAGGGTTCAGGTCGCTACTGGGGTGCCTGGCCAGCCTGGGTGAGGGGCTGAGGGCTGTTTTCAGGCAGGCCACATCCCCTTCAGGGTTCAGGACCCTAGTGGGATGCCTGGCCAGCCTGGGTGAGGGGCTGAGGGCCATTTTCTGGCTGCCCACAGCCCCTTCAGGGTTTGGGTCCCTACTGGGGTACCTGGCCAGCCTGGGTGAGGAGCTGAGGGCTGTTTGCAGGCTGGCCACAGCTCCCATTGACCCAAGGTCCCAGTGAGGCTGGCTGGAAGCAGGTTTCTGGGGTTTATTCATCTTCTATAATTGAAACTTTGTTGCCTTGAGCAGATGCCACAGCCAGCCTAGACAGACAGTTTCCTCAATTGCTGGCCTCCTGTTTGCTCTAGCTCCATGGCTGCCGGCCACCATCTTGGCTGGGTTAATTTGCATACCGTCACTCTGATTGGCTGGTGGGCATGGCTTGCCTGGTGGGCATGGCTGATGTGTATCGGAGTGATGGTTAATTTGCATATTACTCTTTTATTAGATTAGCTATTAATCATGCTCTGTTAACCACAATTACCTTGTTCTGATTAACCTGGCTGGGCATTGTAGGCCCCAGGGATCTGGGAGTCAAACTTGAGACCTGGCAGTCAACCTTGGACCTAGGAGTCAACCTTGGAATGCAGTTCATTCTTATTCAAGTAACTGCCTATTATAGTGCAAAGGTTAACATCCTTGTTGCCCAAACAATGGAGTCCCGCCCCAGTCCACATTGCCTACTTCCCCATGTAATCTTTGTCCTACTCAATATAAGCAGCTGGCTTATAGGGGGTTGCAGAGCAGATTTTTGTGGATGACTTGCTGCTTTCCCATACTTCTAGCATTAATGGAATAAACACTCATACATGATTCAACCCTGTCTCTGCTTAACTGGCTCAAGCAGTGACAGGCAGCCCAGACCTAATGGTTGTCTGGTTACATATTCTCCACAAACAGCACACCTCAGTTTTGACTAGCCACATTTCAAGTGCTCAAGACCACATGTATCTGGTGGCTAAATAGTGGATAGTACAGTTCCAGACTTTGAGCTCCCTGAGTGCCTCGCCAATCACTGTGGGCTGACACAATGACTGACACACAGTAGGCATGCAGTAAATACAGAGCAAGACAAAAGAAGGTTTACAGTTGTGAATACTCAAACACAGAGGTTATTCTGGTATTACTGCTTACTAATTATTGTATTATTTTCTTTTTTTATTGTATTATTTTCTATACAAACAGCTGTAAACCTACTTTCCCCCACCATGGATATATTAAATGTATAAACATCTGCTTTCCACTATACCATAAAAATGGAAACACAGCAAGGTTACTGTGATATTGTGATTTATAACAAGAAACATAGATTTGGACTTCCTCCCTGTTCCTGGCACAGAGCTCCCAAATCCCAAGGACTTTCTTAAATGATGAGAGTAACAATGGTGTCTCTTGTTAAGTAAATGAGGTGACTTTTGGATCTCACCCAAGGGTGGGACCTTGGTTGCCAGTAGGAGCCAACCATGTGATTAGAGAATTGGAACTCTGAGTCCTGATTTCTGGGGAAAGGAGAGGGGCTTGAGGTTGAATCAGTCTCCAATGGCCAATCAGGATGAAGTAATGAACCCAAAAGGGTCTTTTCTAGAGAGCTTCCATGTGCTCTACTGATTTAGTCTTTACTGAAATAGCATCCCCTCAGTGAGGTCTACCCTAACTCCCTATTTAAAGCAGCAATTCTGTCACCTTCCCTATTCCTCGTACCATGCTCTGCATTTCTCTCATGGCATTTTTCACCTTCTCCATACAGCTTGCTTACTATTTGTCCCCTAGCATGCTAGCACACTGATAGCATACTGCTAACGTGTGAGATCAGTTAGGGCAAGGATCCCTATCTTTTATCCCCTCATGTGTCCTTAGCACCCAGATACTTAATAATGGTTTGCTAGGTTGAATCGGCTCCCTGAAGAGTGGCCTGAACAAGATGATCTCTTGCAGCTCTTAGATTTTACTAATTCTTGCTCTTGTTTCATGTCTATGTACTATTATATTTTTCTATTTGCAAGAATATTTCACAGATGGAGAAAAATTAATCAAGTCTGCCTTTATATATTTCTTCTCTGATCCCAATACTCTGGGCAATGTTCCCACATATGCAAAGAAAACAAAGAACCTTAGGGTGAGTAGAAATGAGAATGGTCCTTCATAAATATTTTCCTTGATAGATCCTCCCTTCCCTGCAACTGGTAGACGGAGGATGACGTAACCTGCAGCCCAGAAATACCTGAGGACTAACCATGTACCTTATATGGACTATACACTGAACCACCAATCAACACCTGCCAAATACCCTAAGCCCTTGTTCCTATAAGGACCATACATTAAGCCACCAATCAGTGCGCCGAATACACTAAGTTCCCATTCCTTCCCATTCTGCCCCTCAAAAGGAGTGCCCACCTCTGCACAAGTTGCTGTTCTCCCCTTGCGAGACAGCCTAGCAGGTCTCTTTCCCCTAATAAAGCCTGTAGTCCTGGTTTTCAGCTCCTGACTGGTCTCTCGTTCCTAACTTCTTTGTCCACTCCAAGCTAATTAAGTGCTATCCTTCATTAAGTTGGTTTAAATTGGAAATTTTCCTGAAATAATTAAATCACACATACTTCTAAGAATCTTTGTCCTTCAAGAGCTCCCAAACCTATGGGTCACAAAATGAAAGTCTGAGTTCAGAAGAACAAACCAAGATCAGTAAAAAAGGTCTTAATGTGCTGGCCTGGGGCAGAGCAGGATACAGCCAACCAACCAGAGCTCTTACCTGTGCCAGGCCTCCCAGGAGGGGATAAATTCCATTCGGTCTTATCACTTAGGGCAGCTTCGGGCTCTCCTGGCTGACCTGGAACCATAAAGGCAAGGGGCTGCTTTGGCTAGAGAGGCCCTTGGAATTTCCTAATCTTACCCAAAGAGGATTTCCCAGCAGTTCCTATTCTCCTTCCAGAGTTCCCTGAGATTCTGGAGAGGCACAGACCAAGTGCAAAATAAGAGAGAGAAAGAGCATACCTGACATCCCAGGTATACTTCAAGCATGGGAGAATAAAATATATCATCATGAAAAAAGGACAAGAAGTAACACTATGAGGCAAAGCCATCAATTCAGCAGGAGCATCATGTGCTACTAAAGCTCCCGAGGCTGACTTGACACCTTGGTGAAGTTAGTTCATGGATGAACTATGCTAACCAGCCATGGAGGACATTCCTTCCCAGAATCTAGATCTTATATAGAGGTTAACTCCCATCTCTCTATAGATGATAGCTCTGCTAACAATGGGTGTATGGGGTGGGAGGTTGAAGCAAGTGATCTATTCACTTGCACTTCATTATGTTGCTTGTTTTCCAACAATCTGCCCTAAAATTAGGAACTCTACAGACCTCCAAGACAAATTTTTCTTTTATAATTATATATTATATATATTCAAACTATCATTTAGAAAGAGGAAAACACTATTTTAGTTGGCATAAAAACCAAATGTGCTTTAAATGTTAAGTAATTTAAACCAAGCTCTTGACTGAAATAAAATGGTACCAGATATAAAAGTTGTGAGAAACTTTCCTTTGGAAAAGAAGTAAAATATACATATAAATTTTTAAATGCTACTCCAGAATAAAAAAAAAAGTGTAGACTTACTTCCACTCTTGAGTAGTCGCTTTTCTTCTTCCTTTAGCTTGTTCTGCATCAGACGGAGAGTATTTTCGGCTTCCTATGAACAGAAAAAACAAGATACAGAGGAGATGGCTCTTTTTTGGACATTTTATTATTTTTTACCATTCCAATAAGTACTGCTAAGTTTGTGATACAGAACCAGAAAAAAATCTAAACCAAAAGAAGGGGAAGAGCCCTAGCCAGGTTGCCTCAGTGGGTAGAGCATGGGCTTGCAGACTGAGGGATCCTGAATTCGATTCTGGTCAAGGGCACAGCATGTAACCTAGGTTGCAAGCCTGATCCATGGCCCTGGTCAGGTTACATGTGGGAGGCAATAAATTGATGTGTCTCTTTCACATCCATGTTTTCCTCTCTCTGCCTCTCTAAAAATCAATGGGAAAATATCCTCGGATAAGGATTAACAAAATAAAAAATAAAATAAAAAAGAAGGGGAAGAGAACTAATACTGCCTGAGATACTACTGCAGAGGGGAAGCTCATACCCTTCTCTCTAGAATCACCCAGCAACGCTATGGAAGGGGAGGCTCCTCGACAGGTCACAACGGACCTAAATGGGCCTGCCTGGCCCCCAAGCTGGTGCTCTTCCCACTGCACCTCAATAACTGAGGAAAACTGAATGACACAATGAAATACCATCATGTGTGTCTGCAGAGACACATGGGCACTACTGGCTTCTCACTCTGGAAAGAGCAAAGCATAATTGTATTGTTTTTCTGTCCTGCACAATTCAAGCCCTGAAAGACACTAAATGGTGGGACAGATCAGGATGGGAAAAGAAATAAAATACTGGTTTTAATTCCTAGAGGATTAAAAGAAAGCTAGTATTTCAGTTAGGTGAAATGTGGCCCTGCGTATTGTCAAAACAAACAATTGGAGAGGAAATCAGCCTTTAAAATTTTGTTGATGCTATAAATATTTTTTAAAAAAGCACTGCATTTCATGCATAAAATATTTTAAGGGGCCAGGTATTAAAAGCAAAGAGAGCAGATGTGACCATAGGAGAAAAAGAGGGTAAGTACTTGTTGAAGGAAGAACATGTAGCCTGCAGCACGTTCTTCAGTACACTCTCTAAACCCAGGCGCGGCCCCCGGGGGGTACAAAATGGTCAGTTTATTTTCATGGTCCTTTATTGTTCTTTCCCAGGCATCTATGTTTAAAATATCCTGGACTCCAGGCTCTCTACACTGCCTGCCTCTGCCATACAGTATGTCAGCAACAGGGTCCTTGTCAAGATAAACATGTCCATGTGAGTATGGCTAGTTACTCCCAGCCATCCCTCCTGGAGAGCAAAATAGTTTCAATTAATTCAAACACCCAGGTTTGTAAGAAAATTAGCATAACCTTTATACCAAAAGCTGTCAGGGTCAATGTAAGAAAGGGAGATTGTAGACTAGTTTTACCATGAACACAGATTCTAAATGACTATTCTTGGGTTAAACAGAAATATCCCTAAGGAAATTCAAAAAGGGAGAGCAACTTGGTCCAACTTTCTTTACTCTGAATTCTGTATTTATTAACACAGGCTGAAGGAGGATTTGAAATACTCCTTCCTAAATGGCCTTAAATACTGGGATGAAAGGTTCCTGACATAGAATAATCAGCTGAGATTCCTCTGTATAAAGCAGTCTTTGATAAGTTAGTTCAGGTGATTCAATTAATTCAGGGCTTGAAAACCTTTAAGTGAGAGAAGTTACATAATTTGTGGAACTCAGTGCAAAATAAAATGTACTTAAAAATTATTAAGGAGCCTGGCCAGTGCAGCTCAATAGCTGAGCGTCCACCTATGAAAGAGGAGGTCACGATTCAATTCCCGGTCAGGGCACATGCCCCGATTACAGTCACGATCCCCACAGGGGGCATGTAGGAGGCAGCCAATCAATGATTCTCTCTCATCACTGATGTTTCTATTTCCTTCTCCTTCTTTCTTCCTCTTTGAAATCAACTTAAAAAAATTTTATTCAAGATGGCAACAGCAGAGTATTAAAGCAAGCACAGGCTCTTCTAAGCTATCTTTTGTGACTGCACAGGTCACATACTAACCCTGACTGTAGTCCTAATTGACCAAACCCTGATGATAAACTAATATCAAAGATTAGTTTAACAAACTAATATCAAACATTCACTGGCATTTTTTTCACAATGATATTTACAAACTGATTTGTCAACATGTACAAAGTAACACACCAGAAAGAATGGTCTGTACAAAAGAACGGGTTAAGCACTTACCTCAAACCTTTCTTGCTCCATCCTATGATGATCCTCGAGTTGCTGTTCCAGATAAGCTAGATTTCGAAATTTCTCCAGATAAATGTCATACTGCTTTTGCAATTCTTCCTCAATCTTCTCATATTCATCCATAAAGGCTGGCCTAGAATGATCAAATGAAATAGAAATAAAAAGTGAAAGATTAATCAACATACAGTAATTTGAAACTGGTTTTCAGAGTTTCATAATCTGTCATGGCTTTTTTTAAAAAGCCTTGAATTAGGAGAAACAAGATGGCGGCATAGGGTAGACACCATAAATGCAGCCGTGAACAACTATTTCAGAAAAACCTCGAAAAGAACACACGGACACCACTCGCACCCACAGGAAGGCTGGCTTAGTGAAAATCCTACAACTAGAGAAGAGTCTGAGACTCAGAGGAGCAGCGGAAGCAAAGTACAGAGGTACGGAGGCGCGCGCACGGGGCTCGGGGAAGGGCTGGCGCCGGGGGACGCGGTTCTTTTCCAAAACGGAGAGAGCCACAAGTCCCCAGCAGCTCTGAACTCCAGTTCCAAGCGAGTTTTGAGGACCCAGACACCCAGAGAAGGGGGACTGACTGGCACCAGGAGGAAATTCAAAGCGAGTTTCTCTCAGCGTTGCTTGCAACAATTACCGTGG
>PVJC01024372.1:0-25482 GCA_004026665.1 Murina feae
CCCCACCCAACCCTCCCATCGCTTCCCCACCCCCACGCCAACCATCACCATGCCATCTCCCTCCGGCCCACCCCCACATCTCTGGCCTCCAGGGCTGCGCTGGCCTCCAGGGCTGCGGCCGCCATCTTGCCTGAGCTAATTTGCATACAGCCATTCTGATTGGCTAGTGGGCGTGGCTTACCCCATCCCAGAGAAACGGTTAATTTTAATATTTTGCTTTTATTAGTTAAGATACCTTGCCTCTTCACAAATGAATTTGAGGAGAAGTTAGAATTTTTAAGCTCGCATATTGAATTTTCTAACTTAGCCATAGACTACCATAACTTTGTGTGTGTATCAAATAAGCAAGCAGACTCATGGGGTCTTCACTGGCAATAACCCTCTTCATTTTTCCCACTTTCAGTGTGGAGAAACTAACTGAGATAGCTCGCTATCACATTGAAACGTCTACAAAAATTCAGAACGAACTTTATTTAGACCAGGATGGCTTCTTCATTAATGGTGACATAAAAGTCTTCCCTGACCCCCCTCCTCCGGTTCGCCCTCTGCCCGTGGAGAGGGAAGAGAATGGCACCCTGACCATTGAGCAGCTGGACACTCTGCGAGACCAGTTCTCAGATATTGCACCTGAAGGTAAGAAAGACGATGGCTATGGAAAGAACGCAGAGAAGGTCAGGATTCACCAGGATGGTAATCCCTTGCCCACAAGCAAAATCAGCCCTCAGGGATTGCACGGCCCCAAAATGAGCTCTGGCTTTGTTGTAGTCCATCTCTTGTTTGCTTCATACAACATAGATCTGAATTTCACAAATGGAAGAAAAACAGTGACTAACCCTTTGGCCGTGTGGTGATCATCATTCCTGGCTGGTGAGTTGGTAAATTTGAACAGTGTTCCATTCGGCAACTGAGAGACAGCTTCGTGTGTGCTTCTACTTTAGGCTTGGTATTGGGATTGTGAGTTTGTGGAAGTGGATTTTGAAGATTATCAACCACTCTTAATCCCTTTCAGAAGGGACCTTAGTAGCTATGATGATAACCATAATGTGTTCTTAGATCCAACCTTAAAACCAGAGTTGGTATTTCAACCAAAAGTTTAAAAATAAATAACAAAAAGCAGATATAACTTGACATGTGTATGTCTCAGATTAACTCTAGAGACCCAAGTCAGGCTGCAAATATTGGCATTGCCCCCACCCCTACCCTGATCAAGTCCAACAATTACCACCCACTCCTTCACACCCAGCCCTGAAAAGCATCCTCTGACTTTCATCTTCCTTCTACATTTCTGTGAGGCCGTTTCAATGTGATAGCGAGCTATCTCAGTTAGTTTCTCCACACTGAAAGTGGAAAAAAATGAAGAGGGTTATTGCCAGTGAAGACCCCATGAGTCTGCTTGCTTATTTGATACACACAAGATGTCAACTGATACAGTTATCTATTTTCAGAGTATGATAGAGTACAACAGCTTTCAACGTATGGTAGAAAGGGGAAGGAAGGGAGAAGGAAGACAAGAAAGCGGGGAGGGGGAGAAGGAGGAAGTTATATTTTTTAAAAAGTAGGTGTAAAAGGAAAACCACTTGCCCTGGGGACTTCGAGTGAAATTTGCATAGGCAAGCGAAAAAGAAGAAGACCTAAATGTCTATTTAGGTTCTTTCTGGGACAGAATATGAACTTTATAAACGTCCTCGAGAATGAAAAGCAAAGGAGAATCTGTGTGTAGGGAGATTGGTCAGGCAAAATTTTGTGCAACTACAAGTTGGAGGGAGGAACTGAAAGAAGTGAAGAATGATTTCACGGCAAGGTTACTGGGGGGATTTAAAGTTGGGGAACAGTTACCAGGAAATATGTATATGAGGCATGAGTTGGGATGTTTCAGGAAAGGGCAGGACCCTGCTCTCCTGCTCCTTCCCCATCTGCACGAGCTGCAGGCAAATGGATGGGGAGGCCTCCTCTGTCTGGGGAGTTACCTCTAACCACCCAAGCAGGGACTTAACCCCGGTTTACAGATGCTGGTTGTGCTTCATGCAGAATTTCCAAGGCTGTGTAATACTGAGGAACTTGTGGATGTTGATGGTTCAAAATGAGTTACAGTCTATGAGCAAGTAGTTCAATCCCTTTTCTTTATTATTAACTCAAGTATACCAATTGGGGAAAAATGTCTATTGCATATTTTGCTTAAGTACATGTAAAATTCTTCGCATAGCATTTGGGTAGTCTGTGGACAGAAGTAATCTTCCATGCTGTTGTTTTTGCTAATGTTATAAGGGAAGGCAAACAATAGTTATTCTACTTCCTGTGCCCCAGAGTCACAGAATTAGCGGTTCCCTCATGACACCTTCAAGTCATGCTGCAAATATTGGCATTGCCCCTCCCCCTACCCTGAGCAAGTCCAGAAATTACTACCCACTCCTTCTCCCCCTCACACCCAGCCCCAAAAAGCATCCTCTGACTTTCATCTTCCTTTTACATTTCTGTGACTGTTGTTCAGTGCCCTAAATGATACATGCCTTCCTATTTTTTTAAATAACGTTCTTTGTCATATTCCTTCCAAGAGTTAGAAAACATTCTTTTATGATACTTCTCATTGTATTTACTCTATAACTCTATGATATCAAAAGACAATCTCAGTTGAAGTAATAACAAATTTGAAACTGTGGAGCAATTGTCAGAAGGTGGTACATTTCTAAATATGGGATCTAACAGAACTTCCTGCTTGAATTTTAAAATTGCTATTTCTAAGCTAAAAGAAATAGGGAGGCTTTTTCTTACACTATTTCATATATGCCAGTGCAGCCCAGAGTATTTCAAATGCAAACTTCAAGCTCACTAAATTATATAAAATAAAATGAACAAATAGATTTTTTTCTAGGAAAAAAGCATACATATTTGCACATAACAGTCATTATGTTACTAGACCTGTAGTAAGAATATTTTTAGCAAATTTACATAAATGATAAAAATAAGAGTTATAAACTATAACTTAATGATGTTAATATTATCCTATATAATAAAATGCTAATATACAAATTGACCAATTAGTGGAATGACCAGTCGCTATGATATGCACTAACCACCAGGGGGCAGATGCTCAATGCAGGAGCTGACCCCTGGTGGTCAGTGCATTCCCACAATGGGAGCACCACTCAGACAGAAGCCAGGCTCACGGCTTGTGAACACAGTGGTAGTGGTGGGAGCCTCTCCCACCTCTGCAACAGTGCTAAGGATGTCTGACTTAGGCCCAGGGGATGTTGAGGGAGTGGGCCTAAGCTGTCAGTCAGACATCCCCCAAGGGCTCCCAGACTGAAAGAGGGTGCAGGCCAGGCTGAGGGTACCCCAGAGTGCACGAATTTCATCCACTGGGCCTCTAGTTCTACATTAAAAAAAATTATAATAGGAAATTGATAATCTTTTATTAAAACAAGTGACTGATACTTTAAGTACTTGTGACTAGTTATTCCCTATACATAAATGGCAAGAACTAAAGCTTAAGGGGTTTTCTGCTAAGTATTAGCTAATCTACCTGATCTTAGTAGCCCTGGCCAGTGTGGCTCAGTTGGTTGGAGCATCATCCCATTCACTGGGAGGTTGTGGGTTCAGTTCCTGGTCAGGGCACATACCTAAGGTGTGGGTTCAATCTTCAGATGGGGCAAGTACAGGAGGTAGCTGATTGATGTTTCTCTCTCTCTCTCTCTTTTTCTCTCCCTCCCCCCTCCCTCTCTAAAAATCAATTTAAAAAATAGTTCATACTAAAGAAAATGTAAAATTGAAAATGCATCATATACTCTAATGCTTATATTCAACATTCCCTTCCTGGTAAAATTCTTCTGCTTGGTACGGTTCTAAGTCTCCTTTTGGTAAAGGTTGTAATTAGGCATAAAATATCATTTCTTAATATGATTGTTGTAAATAGGCTGGGGGAAAAAATGACCTTATGTGTGATAATCATACAAGGTTGTGCTAAATGCAATCAAACAACTTTCGTGCTAGCATTTTCTTGCTGCCTGGTGCCATGTATCCTTTAATATCTCAAGAGCAGCTTAAGTAAGAGGCAGCCCCTGAGTCAGCAAGACATTTGTCCCACCGACTGTCTCAAAACCTGCTTTACAAATCCACCTGAGGGATCTCAGGATTCCCATGAGCATTCTCCCAACAGAGAGGGGATTTAGTGAGTATTTTCTGAATTATAACAAAAGCCAATATTGGCATGGCATCAGAAGCTGTTCATCAAACCCCATGCTAGCATGGCTGGATGAGTAAGGAGATTCACCGATGGGTAAGAGGAGTCTGACAGCTCTTTTCAAATCCACTCTTGTCAAATGACTGCAATATAATCTTGGACTAGTTTACCTCTCTACCTCATTTTCCTCGTCTGTAAAATGGGTAACAAATGGGGTTATTATGAGTATTAAAGTAATTGATATACATATACTGCTTAGAAAGTACCTGGTACCTAGAATGTACAATTTAAGTGTAACATAAATCATTTAATTACATAAGGACAATAATATATTATTAGAAAATATAGAGCATTATACAATGTTAATGCAAATTCTTATTATTATTAAAAATGTTAGCTCAGCATCCTGAAGGTGTATATATCCTACTAGCACCTGCAGCATGACCCTAGAACATATCCAGAAAAAATTACATCACCTGGTAGAATTAAGCCATGGGGTACATGGCTCCCCGGGGACCGTAAGTATCTCAAACAAAAACACTAATTTCTGTATGGCAGGAGGCTCTGGGTTGGTACAGCCTGTCTCTAAACAGCAAGTGCCAAGCACATCAGAAAGACAGCCCTTATCCAGGGGAAGCAATTTGGAGTCTGTAGAAACTAGAACACTTTAGCAATGTCCTCTGTCCCCGTTTCAACCATAAGAACTCCTTTTTCTTGTGAGCCTGTCAGGGCTGCGTGCAATGCCTGCAGAGATGCAGTTCAGAGCTATTTGGGCTTCTGCTAAGAGGTGATCTGAGGAGAACGGGTCCAGCACATCTGACCCTCACTCCTTCCTCAGGAGAAGGAGCATTCAGCAGTCCAAGGCCTCTCGCATTGTTCTGAGAACAGACAAGGAGCCCCCCGCAAACCCCTCTGGGAGACCCTTAGATCAGGGACTTGTCTCAGAGGGCACCGTGTCGGAGCTCCAGGCTGTGGTGGCTAAGCGAGATCATTGAGCTCCTTGGTTTTTAAGGAACTCAAGGGAGGAAGTAGTCATGGCCGCCCATGTGGGTCAGCACAGGAGTTCGCCAGCAGGAGACCCCTGGACAGGAGCTTCCAGGAAGAGAAGCAGGACAGGGCATGCCAGGCACCGGACGTGGGGCAGACATTGAGATTTGGAGGTGGCATGGTATGTTTAGGGAACAGCACACAGACCAGCTAGGGCGAGAGGCAGGAGGTGAGGACCACAAAGAGGTTGTGGTCAAGTCGTGAAGTCTCACATGGCTTGCAAAGGGCATGAAAGAGGAGGGTTACCAAAGGTGTGTGGAGCCGAGGGATAAGGAACAGGGATTAGAGAAGGAGGTGACTATGAGAGGAGCGGGGGCTACTCCATCTACAAAGCCTCGGCCAGCCTAGAGGCGGGAGTCAGGAGCCTGGCTTATTGCCTGTGAGGAGGTAGGTATGTCAGCCGGGCTCTCTGCCTTCAGAGAGAAGCTGGTATTGTAGGATTTTGTTTTGTGTGATTGTAATTTTTATGTGCTTCCATCCAGGTAAGTATATACCCCCCTCTCTGACAAATCATCGCAAATTAGACCTGTGGGGTGGGGCGGGGGGAAAACAAGAGGCATGAATCCTAGCTGCTTTACAAAACCACCTGACAGGTCTCAAAGCCTGATGCCCTTTTATAACAAGATGGCTGTGCGGCTGCGGAGAAGTGCAGGAGAGACGAGACATCCAAGGCAGATTTTTTTTTTAAATTTATTTCAGAAAGAGAAAAGGAGAGGGGGAGAGAGAGATAGAGACATCAATGTTGAGAGAGAATCATTGATCAGCTGCCTCCTGTATACCCCACACTGGGGATTGAGCCCACAACCCAGGCATGTGCCCTGATTAGGAATTGAACTTTGACCTCCTGGTTCATGGGTTGACATTCAATCACTGAGCCACACCGGCAGGGCCCACATCCGATCCTGCAGACACACTGCTAGGCATGCCCTGTTGTTTTTTTCTCACCTCGGAAAGGAAATGATAGCAAAAACAGTGTCCCTGTAACAAATGGAGAAATGGACTCTAGGGTGAAGAATAGCCCCCTTCGCCCTTATGAGAACCCCGTAATGATGAAGTGGGTAAATGTGGGGGACTGCCTGCCTTAGAACCCCAGCCCCACCTCTGTGAGCACTGTGACATTGGACAAATTAAGTAACCTCTCTGTGCCTTGGTTCTTTTACCCATAAAATGGTGATAATAGTAATTAGTCCATTTTCTTCACTGTAAAGTACAGAAACTGTATTATAAGGATTAAATTATATAAACCATTGAAAACACTAACCAGGATGTCTGTTAAGTAGTAAGCACGCACTTTGATTTTTTCCAGAAATGATGAAGAAGTAGGGGGCGGGGGGGAGAGAACAGGCATGAAGTAAAACTGGAGGGAGACTTTGGTGAATACTAACATAACAATATGGAGCTGTTTTAAAGGCAGGGACCCTGCAGACCATCGGAGTCGAGTCACCGAAACACAGAGAAAAACATGGACGCTTGACCACTACCTTCCAAAGAAGAATAATCAATTTTTGAAAATCTGGCTAAAAATGAAAGAAAGAAATCTGGCTTGTAGATGATGAGATCCTAAACCTTAGGTTCTGTGGCCTGTGTCATAAGCATGGAGTGAAATCAAGTGAGTTTCTTCCACGGCTCTGACAGCTTTAGGGCTGGGCTTCTCAGAGTGCAGCATCTCAGAGCGCAGCATCTAAGAGCACAGCATCTCAGAGAACAGCATCTAGGAGCACAGCATCTAGGAGCACAGCATCTAGGAGCGCAGCATCTGGGAGCACAGCATCTCAGAGCACAGCATCTCGGAGCGCAGCATCTGGGAGCACAGCATCTAGGAGCACAGCATCTCAGAGCACAGCATCTCAGAGCACAGCATCTAGGAGCACAGCATCTAGGAGCACAGCATCTCAAAGAACAGCATCTCAGAGCACAGCATCTAGGAGCACAGCATCTAGGAGCACAGCATCTCAGAGCACAGCATCCAGCACAGCTCATGCCAAGGCTTCATTGATGGGAGCAGCAGACATTCCTCTGGGGATCAGAGCCTCCGTGGAACTGGTGGCCGGGACCACGAGCCAAGTAACCCTGGGGAGAGTCCGGAACTTACTCCGGTCCTGCCATGCTCACCAAGATCAGACGGCCCCTCCAGGGTTGTACTTGGATGTGCAAGTTGTGTGATACAAAGGGTGTTGATATCGGCTAACAAATCAGCAAGAACATTTACATATCTTATTGCTAAAGTAGAACTCAGGGGGATTGAAGAGAGAAACTAGAGAGAAGTCAGTTTTCCTCTGTCCTCAGGGATGGGCTCTCAGCCAGAGCGAACTGGTCTGTGTGCCGTTTGCACATGGAAGGTGCATTGCCAGCTCGTTGGGGTGCAAACAGTAGAAAGAAAGGATCCTCTGGCCATCAAAACTGCCATTGAGAAAATTCTAGAGAGCAATTTTCAGCTTGGGTTGTCAGCCCAAGACTGGGCAAGGAAGCTGGTTGGTTTTGGAAGTGATGGTGCCTCTGGCTCAAAGGCAGAAAACAGCTGGGCAGCCCTGCTTTTAAGAGCAATCCAGCCATGTGTGCCAGCTGTGTATCGCTTAGCACATCACCTTGACCTCTCTTACGAGGCGGAGTTCCAGAGCATTTCCCGTGTGCAACGCGGTCAGAGACCTCCTCCACAGCACCTGTCACTTCTATCAAGTTCACCGCTACGCAGGAGCTCCCCGGTAACTGCGTTCAGAGGCCTTCACCTCCATCCTGTGATGCCTCCCAGGATGGAGGCAGGCATGGCTGCAGACCTTCACAAGGGACACCCTGCAACTGTCAGTGAGTAATTCTGAACAAACACACTGTTTTAGTTTTTCAGAATAATAGGAAATACTTTTATTGAGCAATTTGAAATAATAGTTTTAAGAAAGATAGACCTTTTATTGCCAACCTGTGTGCAGACGGGTGAAGGCAGAAGTCGTACCGGTCGTGAGAAACCCAAAGGACTTCCGGAGTTCCTTCTCTGAGCAGACACTGTTACATGTGTTCATGTCCTGGCAGACGTCATTAATGAGCTTAGCATTCTGTCCCATGTCAGCCAAAAAGAAAATTCTTCAATTGTGGATGTATTTGCTACCTTGAAGTCGCCACGGGAAAATGCTCCAAACGTATCAGACAAGGTGAGGAGTCTGGAACGATCTCTTGGGAAATTGTTTGCCAGGGGCTTTTCCATTTGATGGTTGATGTGGGGCATTTTGTTTCTTCCCAGCCCAGGGCCAAGAGAACTGGGGCGGATTCAGTCGCACACTTTCATGGTAACTGCCTCAAAGGAAAAGGAAACTTCTCTGGTGTGAGAAACACCGTTTTGACACATCTTATCACGAGCCTGCGAGGCTGTTTCAGAGATGCCAGCCAAAATGTGGTGGAGGCAGCTGTGACTGGAAGCTTTAAATCACCGTGGCCCGCAAAGATCAATCAAGGTAACCTATATGCACTGACTCTGAGCCTACGGTTCATTGATCGTCTGTATGAGTGCTTTTTATGTAAGTAACTTTTCGTTTGCATATTGATAGCAGGGTTCGGAGATAAAGATGTGTCCATCCTGATGGCACATTATAGACCAGTATTGGCAGCTGCCAATGTGCAAATCGATGAAGTGCCCATTGAGGGGACCGTCCTGAAATTAGAGACTCATGCTGGGTGAGCATCGGCAAATTAGCTGATTCATACAAATACTAAGGTAAAACTTGGGAGCCTCAATCTTTCACATTTTTCACTTTCCCTCATAGATTACAGGACGTCTGCAAATTGACCTGAGATGTTGTGAATTCGGTTTGCTTACACAGATATCCAAGTATCCTGACCTCGTGCTGACCCTCCCAGCGGGGCTTTCGTCAGATGCATTGCACCAAGTCACAGAGGCACGCCAAGGTCAAGGCTGATGGCATGTCAGATCTCCTGACTATTCAACTGAATTCTCCAGACATTAATAACGTTGACCCCAGGAAAGCTAACCATTTATGGAATGTGAGAACATTATCTTCAGCTGGTGACACAAGACCTAATTCTGATTGTTCATCCAACTCAGGAAGCCATGATGAAAGTGACTAGTAATATGACAAATGTTGACTTCATCTTTGATCATAGCAGAAACAAAAAAATTATTTTCAAGCCTGGAATATAAAAGTAAAACCATCACCGGTCTTCGCATCAAAGACAAAAGGCGTTTGGTATCTTCCAGACATACAAAGCAAAAATCCAAAAATTGGTTTTCCAATAACACTCTAACTCTACTTGTATATTCACACATTCCTTCACAGTCTTTGGGTGGAGGTGTATACTTCTAAGCAATTGTGTTATTTTGATGTCATCTTTCTGAGAGTTATGTGTACAGATCATATCACTATATGTCTTGGTCATTTAAGTAACAGGACAAATATTAAAATAGCTTTTTCACAGTTGACACTAATGTCCCCAAGTAAAGAGTTCCTATGTAATTAGAAGTATTGTGGCTAAGTTGGTTGGAGTGTCCCCCTGTGCACCAAAGGTTTGGAGTTCAATCCCCAGGTCAAGGCTCACCTATTTAGGAGGCAAGCAATCAATGTTTCTCTCTCTCTTCTCTCTCTATCTCTCTCTTTTTTCCCTCCCTCCCTCTGCTTTCCTCCCTTTCTTCTCCCTCCTCTCTGTCCTGTTTAAAAAAAATCAACAAAAAATATATTGTGTTATAACACTTTGCTTGCACTATGGCTATTAGAGACAGTGGAAATATTTTCTACATCTACCAGTGTTTGTAAGTATTTCAAGCCTCTTCATTGTTTCAAAAGAGGGGTTTTTTTTTATGGTTTTATATTGAGGAACATGAATGATTTATTTCTAACTTACCTGAAAACCAATGTGATACCATATAAAGATTGTTTACTACCTTAAAAAGTATTCTCACCTCTATAAAATTGAATATTCAGGTTTGATTTTAAAAAAAAAAGATAAAGTATTTATTTCTGAACAACCAGCTGTATGGCCAGTCATATCAAAGAAAAACACATTCTGCTCTTGCTCCTCAGAAAATTACCGTCCAAATCTCAAAATTATAGATTTGGTTTGAACCACTGAAATATTGCATGGATTACTGCATGCTTCTAAAGGTTAAAGGAGATGATAAACTTCAGTTTCGACTTTTATAAATGCTAAAAATTTAGTAGTAAAAAGAAAAATTTGAGATGCTATATCTACAGTTTTCATTCTTTTTATTTCTAAAAAAAAAAAAAAAACAGCCATACACTCTGGACCTGAAAGATACCCAATACATGTAGGAGTCTCTTCAGCTCTAGCAGGAACCTCTACTATGGGTGTTAGACATTTCGAAAGCAGAGTCACTTATTTTGCTTTTCTATTTCTTTTAAATGCATGTGCGTACAATTTGAAATGAGAAGCTGACTAAGCAAACATCTTAGCTGGACAGGGTAAAGTAGATTAATATATAAGAGCAAAGCATTTAAAAGTTTAATAGTAATCTTTTAAAAATTCTATTTTGAAATAGTGAGCCAATTTTATGATTGAGTTAATAATTTCAATCCAATAATTTAATAATTCAAATCTCCTTACATTTATAAAAACAAATATATTCTGATATAAAGAGTGAAATGAGGATAAATGTGTTACCTTGATCACTGTGGTGACTTATTCGCATGCCTTTGAAACACCTTTATCCCATATTTTCTGCAATATTTTACTCTTGCATCCTACTGTATAATAGGAAAGCTTAAGTACTTTAAAAAATTCAACTGATTCTGCCCTGACCAGTTTGGCTCAGTGGTTAGAGCGTCAGCCTGCAGACTGAAGGGTTCCAGGTTCAAGTCTGGTCAAGGGCATGTACCTTGGTTGTGGGAACATCCCCAGTGGGGAGTGTGCAGGAGGCAGCTGATCGATGTTTCTAACTCTCTATCTCTCTCCTTCTCCCTTCCTGTCTGTAAAAAATCAATAAAATATATTTAAATAAATAAATAATTTTTTAAAAATTCAACTGATTCTGAGTAAAAGGTAAGAAAGAAAGAAAGAAAGAAAGAAAGAAAGAAAGAAAGAAAGAAAGAAAGAAAGACATCCAAACTAAAATATGAAGTCCCAGGAAAGAAATAATGAGAGAGCATCAGGAAGTTGTTGTTTTTATGCTTTCAAAATGTCTTCTGCTTCTCTAAAGGTTATTGTTTTAAATAATATTAATAAAGTGATTCCCTATCCCATAACTAAAAAAGATTTTTTTCATTGTGTTGTAGGCATAATAGGAAATAAACTGTTTACTGACATTCTTCTTGACTTGGTGACACTGAACCTGGGCGCCAACAGCCTTCCCAGCAGTTGGATGCACCTCACTCAACCTGAAGTAAGCATCCATTTTGTTTGGGTTTCAAAGCTCTGAGAAATTTTATTTGATCAATAAATCAATAATTTTAAGAATAACCAGTTACACCGTCTCTGACATTTAGTAGGCAACCAATAAAAATTGAATGATGGAATGGATGAATGTAAGACACCTGCTCAGAATTGGAAGAAGGAATGAGATGCTCACAGTCAGTGAAACATGACTGAGCTCATGAGGCTCAGCCCCTAAGCTTGTGTCCATTGCTACCTGATGGGATGATCCTAACTAGTAAAAGCAGATGATTCTGGCAGTTCTTGCTTTCCATCTTCCTCTGTTTCTCAAGAATGTATCAGAAGACAAAGTGGTTAAGGAGTATTTCCCTACAGGCTGTATGCCTTGCACAGCCCCCTTTTCAATTTTCTCCCTCTTCCGTTGAAAACATGAAAATCAACCAGGGACACATGTATAAATTCATCATTTGACAGTAAGCAGAAACTCAAATGTCAAAGAAGTGAAAGATGAAACGCTCTCTAGGTACTGACTGCCTGATGCAGAGCTGCTGAAATCCTACTTCCTTCACCCGAATCTCTTACCAAGACACATGTGCAGATAGAGCGTCACGCTAAAATCACACAAACATTCCAACGGCATCTCTTGTTTTCTTCTAGTTTCAGGAGTTAACATCTGTATTAACAGTCAACTCAGAGTTGGTGGACTGGCGGAAATTCCTGTTAGTGACCTCGCTGCCGTGGCCCATCCCTCTGGAGAAGGAGCTGCTGGAGACCCTGCTCAGGTTCAAGGCCATGGACAAGGAGCAATCCGGCACCGTCACTTACGAGCAGTATATGCAGGTGGCTATCGACGTCCAGTGGCACCAATCCCAGACCACTTTCCAGCTAAGAAGTTGAGGGTGACTGGGGACCTTTGCCAGAGCAATTCTGGCAAAGGCAGGATCTGGATCGCAGAGGAGTGAGGGTATGGTGAGGCCTTTAGGAAGTGAACAGAAGAAAAAACCTCGTTGAGAAGTGTAAGGAAGGAGAGAGAGTGAAACCCCATAACTGAGAGGGCCCCCATTGCCCATTGCCTGCCTACTCACTGAATTCCCCCTGTTGCTGACCAGCTCACGCTGCTGGTAGACAACAAAGATGTTCACGCTTGTAAGGTGCTCATTTTGAAACGGGATGATACCCTCTAGATGCCTGTATCTCCCGTACATGCCACCACTGAAAGGTCACCCCCCTCCCACTTTCTTTTCTCCCATAATGAACACAAGCCCCAAGGTCCTCTCGCCCTCACCACTGAGCTGGAGAATGAGCACGTACATGGTAAGAGGAGTCCTCCAGGGCTGAGCAAACCAGCGCTGGGGCAATGAGGTGACTGCCTCTGACTTACGTCCCAAGTGGAGCCATGTACGAATTCTGAGCAAGTTGTCCCGCGCTTACAACTTGTGGAGATGGTTTTTATCTTTGGCTCAAGACTTTTGAAAGTGGGCACTGGGCAGCCACCCGCCTTCACTCTTCACAGTGCGTGCCCATCAACACAGGGTATCAACTAAACATCCTTTTTCACAGACGTGAGACGAGCGAAGGGTGTTAGCGACTTTTACCGAAGTCCTGAGCTGAAACCCAGGAAGCTGCTTTACCAAAGGCATGAGCTTCTTGGAGAAAGCTGGCCGCTGCCTTAGAGAGGCCCCCTCCCCACCCCCACCCTACCCCCCCACACACACCGTGTTCCAGGAGCAGCCGACTCCTGCTCTGCCCTCTCCTCTTGCCCCTACAATTCCCACTCCTCGGGAGCCCCAGGACAGCATGGCCATCTGGACAGGCCCCTGGACCATCCCACGTCATGGCTTTTACCGGTTTCCAGCCTCCCCAGCTCCCCCAAAAACAGTTCTTTGATGGGAAATGTCAAAACAGCTTCTAGGGCAAAACTTGGTAAGATTTATTGCAAATGCCACGTTGTCATGTCAACGGGGAAAAAGTCTGAGCCCATTGCTGAGACGAAGCTCTGGGGGAGAGAAAGGCTCTCTCCTCCGCTGTTTATTTTGTCTGTCGTTTTCCTTTTCTTCTGACTAATTGCGAGTTCACCACAGTAGCCACATGAGAGAGTGTGCTGATTTCCCGGCTCTCACGACGGAGGAGACACGAGGTGTGTGAGGTCAGGGCCTGCACCTCGGCCCAGCCTTGCATGCGAGCATGAGAGCCCGTTCCCCGTGCTCCCCGCAGCCCTGCAGCCCTGCCATCACACGCTCGCCTCTGCCACGCATGCATGTGTCGTCACGCTCGTGTGCAGTGCTCTGATGTTCAGCTCTCACTCCTGCTCCCGGGGAGCATGCGTGTTATCACAGGCTTCATGAGGCAGGCGTCCCCGGATCCCAGCAGAGCGGTCACTATTTTCTAAGGAAAAGCACTGAAAGAAAACATCCTTAGGCCATATTTTAGCAAGAGGGTTCCAAGGGCATTCCCACGTTTCAAGGAGAAATCACCTCACTCCCCAGGGAGGCAGGGTGTGGTGGCCTGACCCTCGCTTTATCCATTTCAGCCCTGCTACACAGGTTCCAGTCAGCATCTCATAGTGTGAAAGTTTTCGTGGAGGACTTTTTTAAAACCATCAGTTGTTTTCCAATTATGTTATTTTGTTCTTTCTCATGTGGCCCTCGTGTGTGTGACACTCTTTTTTAATCCTCACTCAAGGATATGTTGTTTTTTTATTACTGTTTTAAAGAAAGGAAGGGAGAAAGACATGAAAGAGAGAGAGAGACCACCGAGCAGCAGCCTCCCAGATGTGCCCCGACCTGGGATTCCTTCCCCCCTGCAACCTAGGTGTGTGCTCTGACTGGGAATGCAATCGGCAACCTCTTGGTGCACCAGACAATGCCCCCACCAGCTGAGCCAGGGCGGGTGTGGGACATTTGAAACAATTGTGTAGTTTCTGAAATGCTATAAACGTTTGGAAAACTAATCTAAGTGAACCATCACTTTTAAAAATCCAGGAAGATTCCTGTGATTGAAACCACTGAATGTGGAGTTGAGAATTGGTTGAGCCACGGGGGAAAGAGCAGGGATCCTATCCCTGTTTCTTTATTTCCCCTCTGGCTTTTTTTTTTTTTTTTTTTACTATTTCCTCTTTATTACATGTGTTCAGCAATTCGATTGTTATGTTCCTCCATGTAGTGATTTTTCTGCTTGGGGCTCATTGAGCTTCTTGAATCTGGGAGTTTTTAGTTTTTGTTTAATTTGGAGAAATGTCAGGATATTTTCCCAAATATTGTTTTCTGCACCCTCCGCTTTCTCAAAATCCAGTCAGTCACATGTTTTTTGTCCCACGAATGCTAATGCTTAGCTCATTTTTTCCAGTCACCTTTCTCTGTACTTTATTTCATCTTCATTTCTATTTCTGTGACTTCAAGTTCACTGACTTTTTCCTCTGCCACGCCGACTCTACTGTTAACACCATCCCGTGGATGTTTCATTTCAGGTATTGTACTTTTTATCCCTAGAAGCTTGGGTTGGGTTTATTTAATTTATTTCCTTTCTTGCTTCATTGTGTGCATGTTTTTCCTCCACGTCCTTGAACAAATGAAATATATTTAGAATCTCTAAGTGAATGTACCTTGTCTGTTCACTCTATCATCTGTGTCATTTCTGTATTCATTTCTATTGATTGATGTTTCTCCTGGCTACAGGTCATATTTTTTAGCTTTTCTTGCATGCCTAGTCACTTTATATTGGATGTCAGATAGTGTGCATTTTATATTGTTTGGTGCCCAGGTTTCTATACTCTACATATTGTCAGACATGCAGAGATGTTAACTTGAATAAGTTTTATCATTTCAAGGTTACATTAAGATTTGCAAAGATATGTCAAAAAGAAAGCAGAAAGTGGTCTGAGCAGAGACTGATATGATGAGATTAAAGTTGTGAGAGGGTTGATATGGTTGCATGGTACAAGCTAAAACAAATCAGAGGGAGACTGGACACATAACCAGCTCTGAGGTGACTGGGCGGGGGTGGGGGGTGAGGGGGGCTGTGATGAAGTAATGAGGTTCCGCACCAGTATGGCAGCTATAGAAAGTGAGAGATGGGCAAGGCAGCGCCAAATGAGAATCCAGGGATTTCATAATTGGTGTTAGATATGGGCTGAGAAACAGCGAGGTCAGTAAAAAGTAGGCCTTTGAGCTCTTGAGTCAGTCAGTCACTCAACAAAGACTTTCCAGAACCAACAATGGGCTCTGAGCACAGGCAGCAGCTCAGACAGGGTGTGTGGAACACGAGCTACTGTCGCTGTTGCAGTCCTCTCCAAAATATGGCTGTGTGAGCAAAATCTAGGGCAGTGACCTTCAAGCCTCATTGCATGTGTCAAGTTCAGACACAGCTAGCATCCCTAATGTGTGGGTTTTATTTTTAAATTATACATGTGTACTACTGCAACTGATGTATTATAGACATTATTGCATTTTTAAAAATAAAAATTACAAATGATGATCAAAATACATGCAAATATTAGTTCTAGTATTTGTTCCTGCATCCCCAAGGTTTCTCCAGCCCATCCCAGACTCCTGCACAAGGTGGAGTCAGTCTCTGTGGCTTTCAGCGCAACAGTTGTATCTCGGCATTCGATATTAATAATTATTATTTTTTGTTTAGGCTGGTCTGTGGTTTACAGAAGATGAAGATATAAGAACTCCAGAAAATCCTCTTGAACCACTGCCATTCAATAGGCTGGAGCATCTCATACAGGTAATTACTGAGATTTTTTTAAAAAATACTAACACTTTGCCCTGGCTGGGTGACTCAGTTGTTTGGAGGGTCATCTCATAACCAAAATATTGCAGGTTTGATTCCCTATCAAGGCACATACCTACGCTGTGGGTTTGATCTCCAGTCAAGGTATATAAGGGAGGCAACTGATCTATAGTTCTCTCTGAAATCAGTATTTATCTCTCTCCTCTCTCTCTCTCTCTCTCTCTCTCTCTCTCTCTCTCTCTCTCTCTCTCTCTCCCCCTCTCCCTCTATCAACAAAAACATATCCTTGAGTGAGGATATTTTTAAATTAAGTACTTTGACACTGATCAATTCCTTTGTCTTTTCTTCCACTGTGTAATTTGTTTTAGACATCACTGCCACCCCCCAGTTCCTCAGCTCCATCCCCTAGGGAGAGATGAACACTCACTAAGTGGCAGCACAGAGGAGCCTTGGGGAGGAGGCAGGCCCACTCTTAGGTAGAAGCCCACTGTTCACCCTCTAGGTGATCTCGGACAAGTTCCACCACCTCTCTGCCTTCCCTCTTCTCATCTGTCTAATAAACTGAGATGTTACCACATTTGTCTCTAAGTGCCTTTCTAATTCAAAAAGCTTAGGATGGAAACGGTCATTTTACCTGTATATGTTTTTGTTTATTTCTTCCTAATTTTGACTAACATGGTACAAAATACCAACAGTTTGCATATGGTATTGGCCGTGGCCCATTGGATTTTCATTGTTATCCGAAATATTTAAGAGTAACTATTGATAACAGTACTATAATGATAGTGGTACTACACGGATGATAATAACAGAGTAATGCTGTTACCTTCTATTCCTGACGCCACAATAGAAAGCAATACCTTAAAATCTAAAAACGACTCTGACCTCAGTGTAAATGTTTAAAATATGAAAATATGCCAAACTCAATAAGTTAGGAAAAGAGTTGGAGGGTGGATTTAGATACCACAGCAAACTGTGTAGATCGATTATTCCAGTTCCAGGCAACCATGACTCCAGTTATAACCTCAAAGGGAGCAATTTCCTTCCATTGAATGACATGTTATGAGCACCTCTGCTAAATGCGAGCAGGAGAGCAGGGAGGAGAGGCGGCCCAGGAATTAGCAGGAGCCCGGGATAGGTGGCAGTTTCAGGGGCGGCTCTGTGTTTGGGTTGTTGGTGTTTTTACAATGGGATTCTAGGGGCTGAGATCAGTCCTGTAAAGCTTTGCGAGGCCATCTCTATGGTTTTGTGAACAAATCTGCAGAGACATGAACAGGTCCTTCATTACTTGCCAAGAAACCAGCAGACTGAATAGCACCTTCCTTTCCAGACAGAAGTTCTTAGAAATGTCAGACAAATACCATGTGATCTCACTTATATGTGGAATCTAATGAACAAAATAAAGTGATGAGCAAAATAGATCCAGAGGCCTGGATGCAGGCAACAGACTGACAGCTGTCAGAAGAGAGGGTGCTTAGGGGACTGGATGAAAGAAGGTGAAGGAATTAAGCCAAAAATAAAAAATAAAAAAAATAACACATATGCATAACCCATACACACAGACAACAGTGTGGTCATGGCCAGAGGGAAAGGGGGTGGGGTGGATAGGGCAAAGGGAGGATGTGTGGGGCAGAAAGAGACCTTGCTTGGAGCGAAGGGCACACGATGCAGTGTGCAGATGGTGTTTTGTTGAGTTGTATACTTGAAACCTGTACGGTGTTGTGAACCGATGTCTCCGCAATAAATTCAATTTTAAAAATTAAATTTTTAAAAAGAAGAAGAAATATCAGTTGAGGGCAGAGCCTTGTAGTTGCTCACCCTGCACTAAAGCCAGAAGGCAGGCAGTGTGCCCCCTCCGCGCCCCCCGCCCCCGGGACTGAGTAGCAACAAAGCAGGAAAGGGTCAGCCCCCTCCACTCCTAGTCCTTCTGGAAATCCCTGAAGTAGCTTAAGGCAAGTGACCAGGAGAGGAAAATGCATGGTCCTGGATGGACCTGCGGGCGGGATCGTGACCCCTGAGAAACTGAAGGCTGCCTTAGCATCAGAGGGTATTTCTAAGCATCTCAGCCTGGCTTGGGGCCTGCTTCCAGCGACACTCAGTAAACGTTTGATAAAAGGGTGCCTGAATGAATAAACTTACAGAGCCCATCAAACTCTGATTCTTTTCTGCATAACCGATTTTATGCATTTTCCTACAAACATTATTTTTATTACACATCTATTAGACTTGCCGAATATCAGAAATTTCTTTCTCCGCCTTCATGTGCTGGTATGTCTCAGTAGATGTAGCCACAGTTGTAGGGATTGTTGGCAATAGGGAGCAACATGGTATCTCGGATCGAGGCCCTAGCTTCTCACAGAGCAGGCCAGGCCCAGCAGCCCTGGAGCCCCCCAGGAGCTTGCTACACGTGTGGGACCTCAGGCTGCTCCAGCACATCAGCTCCATGAGCATCTGTATTTCAAACAGATTGTCCAGGTCACCATATGCACGTGTTTGAGAAGAGCCAGTCACTTCCCCAAACAGGTCCAATAGGTCTTAGGTGTGGCCTGTGGGTCTCAGGCATGGCCTCAGCTTTGCAGGGCCCCAGCGGATGTTAGGTTCCCACGTACCAGCTCCTCATGCTGCCAAATGCACACGATGCTGTGCATAGAGCTGGCCGCCCTCCCCCCCCCCCCCCCCCCCCCCCCCCCCGCCCCGGTCCCCAGCATGAGAGGGAGGCTTAGCAAACAACGGATGCTCAGTGGGTAGTGCACTCCCTCCCTGGAGGTGAACCCATGTGGGAAGAAGTCATGTTACTGTCAGCAGATTGAAGGACGAAGTCCAGAGCAAGGTGGGCCCATTTAAAGATTTTAATGGCGAGAGTCCCAATGGCTTTGGGCGTCGTTGGCTCTCACTCGGAAGCTGTATGTTCAGGGCTCAGGGTGGTGCTGAGCACAGACCGAGGGGTCCTTGCTCTTGGGTTCCCTTTTCCTACTTAACATGAGGTCCCCCGCCACCATCTTGATTAGCACATTTTTTTCCTAAATATGTTCATACCATTGCTAAGCATACAGTTTCCTTTACCATTAGAATTCCACGCCCTACTTGTTATGGGTTTTTTATTTTAATTTACCATCTTCTTCATTTAATATCATTCACTATATGTTAGTCTTACTGACTCTGTCCTCAGCAAGTGACCGTTTTTCCACAGCTGCTGGGAAAGGGCGTCCGCGTGGCCTGTCTACCCGCTGACGGCCAGAGTGCGTGCATTTTTACGTTTGGCTGAAATGCTTTGTGTGGCAGTTCTTCTTTAGGCTCTTCGCCGACCCTGAGAAGGAGCCACCCTTGCTCGACTACACGCAGATGCTGCTTTACTTTGCTTGCCACCCAAACCCCGAGGAAGGGGTCTACAGGGCCCTCAGCGTGGCCACTGGGACACACATCTTCCAGCCAATCGAATTGGTCCCGCTTCCTATAGAAGAGGTAATTGAGTTCCAGAAATGGAGCAGCCCTGGGGTCTGGAGGGGGAATGCCAGCAGGTCCTACACTTCTAACAAGGACTGTGTTCTTTTCCTTTCTGTATTTTCCTGGGTAACGAACACAACCAAGTTGCATATACTAAGTCTTCAATCCACCTTATTCAATTGGACCCCACTGTCCAAAAAATAAAAATTAAAAAAAAAAAATGCTTTTGTAGTCGTCAAAATTTGCTCAAAGTTTCTTGGCGGAATCAAAGTTTTCTCCACAAAGGACAGCCTTTCTTTTGCATGAAGTGCTACTCCTGATAAATAAGAAAGAACTGGGGTCAGCCCAATCTATTTGAACGCTTTATGGAAACCCTACGTAAAACCCATCTGGACTTTAGACACATCCCATGTGTATGTGACACTGGTAGCTTTTCAGGCCAAAGCCCAGCCACCCAGGCCCTTTGTGTCACCTGCATCCAGGGACAGAGGAGCTTAATATCTAACAAAACCCCACATTCTCCTTAGATTTCGAAGGCATTGGCATTACCAGGCCAGGGTACTAATTAATTGCCTTCTTAGGTATCCATTGACATGACTTTTGAGGCTCGCCCTGATCTTTAGAGGATAAGTCTGTGACTCTCAGGATTGGGATTTTTTTTTTTTTCTGTTCTTCCTCGGTGGTCTGTCTGTGGAGAGAATGTAAACAGAGGCCCGGAGAAGGTGGGGAGCCTGGCTGATCTCTGAGAGAAGAGCGTTTCAAGTGAAGACAGCAGGAAATGCAAAAGCCCTCAAGTAGGGTCACGCCTGGTGTATGCCAGCAACAGAGAGTCGGCCGTTGTAGTTGGAGAGGAGTAAGCTGGAGGAGTGGAAAGGAAAGTGGGGGAGAGAGTTCAGAGGGCTTGGCAGGCCCCGCCAAGAGATGGGACCAGAAGTCATTGGAGTGTGGCCATCTGACTGGACAATGTGTGGCCCTCCTGGGCTGCGGTGTTGAGACTAGACTGCAGGGGGCGCAAAGGAGGCAAGAAAGAGAGCTCCTTATTCAGGAAGGTAGTTGCTTATCCATGGAATCCTTTTGCTAAGTTATTTCTCCCTTGATTTGGGGACATATTACCCCAAAGTAGCTACCACATAGCAAGTGTGCAACTGTTTGTAAACATGGAAGGAAGGAAGGGAGGAAGAGAGAGAGGAAGGAATAGAACCCAGTCTCTAAGATAAAGCAGAGGAGAGCAGCTATTCCAGGCAGAGACAAAAACAGGACCCATGAGGCTGCAAGGAGCCAGGAAGCTCTTGCTAGAGCTGTTGCTACAGCAACAGACAGCTGCCGTGGTGGGTAGCAGCCAAGCCAGCTAGCAGGGCGGAATCCTCCCTACCCCTGAATCACCCATTCAGAGTCACCTACTGCCCCATCCAGGAAGCAGCTCCCCTGGAGGGCTTCTCTCAAGAGCTCTTGGAAAACGCAAGGACGCTGCACCTAAACTGACCCACAACCAGGGAACAGCAGAGTGAGTGACTCAGAGAGGAGCCAGGCATGGAATGCACGTGTCCCACACTACACGGACCAACCTGTCCCCCATTCTTGCTCACCCCTGTCCTGCTATCCTGCATCCAATAATGTGGCTCTGTTCCCGTGCCCTTTCCAACTGTGTTCTAGTTTCCTGGGCAACCTCATCCCAGGAAGCCATAATGAGCCTACTCAGAAATCACACCTCCCGCGATTCACAGCCACTCCCATGGCAATGAATCAGAGCTCTGCTTTTGCTTTCCACATAAACAACTAGACACCTCCCGGTTGTTTCAGCTTTTCTGACCCTGTACCTGAGACACAGGCTGTTCTAGTTGATGTGGCTCCTGTTTAAACCCCCTTCTTCTTGGGTAATTTAAAAGACATTCGAGAGCGGACCTCCGATGAGTATGCCCTCATCGCAGTGACACCTGAAGTCAGTTGACACATTGGAAAGTGGTTCATTCTGACCCACGTGGTGTGGGGTTTTGATGTTGGAAATTAGTAACCGATGAGCTTGACTCTTCCCAGAGTTTGCTAGTCCTGTTAAAGCATCTTGGCAGAGCCTTGGAGGCCCTGGGGTTGGGAGCACACACATTTTTATTCCATCTGGCTCTTTGATGCTTTGCCCACATCGGTCCTGTTAGTGGCCTGCTCCTCCCCGAGATGCGGAAATGAGCTGATTGGATATAGAAACGTGTGGTCTGGCACCATTCCGGAGACGCATCTGTTGGGAGGCCTCCCGGCTGCCTCTGGGCGTTCGCCGAGTGTGACATAGCATTTGCTAGGGTCACAATCTAATGACCAAGTGACTCACACAGGATTTTGATGACACTAATAATTGCTCATTCAGGCACACTGGCTCTCCTCCTCTCCCGCCTCCTGGCTTTGGTCGCGCACCTCCATTAAAACCCGTGGTCTTTCCAAGATGTGTGTTGGAGACGTCTACACGCCCTGCAGTACTGCCAGGAGGCCGAGCTAGTCGCCCTGGTCCCAACCTCAGCCTCAATCCCCTCTCCCCTCCCTCTGAACCACTAGTTCCATTCTGTCCCAACCCCCTAGAGAGCAAAAATTGCAAAAATTTTAAAAGCATCCTCTGACACTAATACATTAAGGACTAAATTGTTGCCCTTTAGCTAAAATTGAAAAATCACTTATCCATGCTGTCAGGCCTCAGAAAAGCTGGTTCCTCTCCACGGAGACAGAGCACAGAGACCAGGATCCTTCTTGCTTTAATTCTGGTATCACCTGCTGCTCTCAGCTGACTAGTCATTGGCTCACCCACAGGCTCTGTCTTTATGTGTCCACACAGCGCCTTTGCTGCATCTAAATAGGAATTCATTCATTTTTCACTCGCTCAGCAGGCGGTTTCACATCTCTACATGCATTTCACTACCCTGGGGAATTGTTGATGGGCAGCCACTGTGATGATCCCTAGGCTTCCTAGCTGGAGACAAGGCCAGTTTCACAGTTCTGCCATGTAGCATTTCAGCTGTTCAAAATGGAGAAGAAGATGGATGGATGAATAAATAGATGTGCTTAATTCTCAAATCTTCACCTGATAGAAAATTCTTCCTCCCTCTCTCTTTCTCTCTCTCTCTCTCTTCCTCCCTCCTCCCCCTGCCCCCCACCCCTCTCGGTTAGATTTAATTACCAACAAAACTGGGCTAGGATTTGGACGTGATTTTCAGTTTGGCCAGCATATTCTCTTCTTAACTTTGTAGAGCTAGTTTGTGGTAGGCACAACCATTCCATGGCATAAAAAATAGGTGACAGAGTTGGTGCTTTTTAAATGCCTCTGTTCCTGGGAAGAATTCAGCATGACTTCATGTTCTCTCCATTTATCTGTGCAGACCTACTTCTATACTGATGAGACTCCCCTTCAGGACTATTCTGAACTAGATGAGAACTTTTTAAGTCCATACCGGAAATTCATAGAGGAAAGGGAGGAGAAGGTACCTGAAAATCCCAACATGGAAAAGATTTCTTTGGAAACACTGCTCAAAGTGTTCCGGGCACAAGACAAAGCCCAGGACGCCAACAGATTTGCCCACCACCTGAGGGCAGAGAACGGCTACTTAGAGGTTGGTCAGACTTGGTAAAGGAAGCAACCTGTGCGTAAGAAAAGTGGCCCCAAATCGAAGCATATTTTTTAAAAATATATTTTATTGATTTTTTTACAGAGAGGAAGGGTGAGGGATAGAGAGTTAGAAACATCGATGAGAGAGAAACATCGATCAGCTGCCTCCTGCACACCCCCCACTGGGGATATGCCTGCAACCAAGGTACATGCCCTTGACCGGAATCGAACCCGGGACCCTTCAGTCCACAGGCCGATGCTCTATCCACTGAGCCAAACCTGTCAGGGCTCAAAGCATATTTTTATGGAATTTCTTCATTAAGTAAAAAAACAACTGTTTCACATTTGCAGAATTGTAACATTAATTAATTTTATCTTTCTTAAGAACTTCATAAAAGTATTTGAGGACCTGGGTGCCAAGAATCTGGAGCCGATAGAAGTCGCTGTTCTTTTGAAACATCCTTTTATTCAAGACCTGATTTCAAGTTACCCAGGCTATAAGATTCCTGTGAGTACCACCCAAATGCATCTTCGTTTGGCTGAGCTCAGGTTGGAGTGGAGTAGGACATTCAGATGTGGACTAGCAGGAAGGGGGAAGAAGCTGGACTCAGCCAGACAAGGTCTGGGGAAGCTGAGCTGGGAATGGCATCAGGCCAGATAGGCCAGCCTACAATACCCCAGGGCAGCAGGGCAGGCACAGTGCAGATAGCTATCTGTACTAGGGGTCTCTTAGTACTATAGGTAGTACTGGAGATACTAGGGGTAGTACTCTCAATACTATAAATAATACGAGAAATACTAGGGATAATACTCTCAGTGTAATGGATAGACTAGAAACACTAGGAGTAGTGCTCTCAGTGCTATGGGTAGTACTAAAATACTAGGGGTAGTGTTCTTGGATAGTACTGGAAATGCTAGGAATAGTACTAGAAATACTAGGGGTAGTACTCAGTGCTATGGACAGTACTAGATATACTACGCGTAGTACTCTCAGTATAATGGATGGTACTAGAAAATACTAGAGATAGTATTCTCGATGCTATAGATAGTACTAGAAATACTAGGGATAGAACTCTCAGTACTACAGGTAGTACTAGAGATACTAGGGGTAGTACTCTCAGTGCTATGTCTAACACTAAAAATATTAGGGATATGTTCTCAGCACTATAGATAACACTAGAACTACAAGGGACAATGCTCTCAGTACTATAGATAATGCTGGAAATACCAGGGATAGTACTCTTAATGCCAAATGACTGGCCACCGTCGTGGTTAACTCGCAGAGAAGATGCTAGTCATCACTTTGCACAGAAAAGAACACAGCCCCTGGGGAGGTGCCCGCACTCCTGGGAGCTGGCCACCAGGGAGCTGTTTTTAATGTGTTCCTTTCCTCATTTGGAGGGAGTTTCATCAGTTTGCAGCCACCTCCACTGAAGTCCTGCTGGCATCTTGGACAGCGCGGTTCTTCTGCGCAGGGCTGCCTCCCATGTGGCAGCAATCTAACATTTGGAGCCTTACCCACTGTATTCCAGGAACACCTCTATATATTGACCCCAAAACTACCTCTGCACCTTCCCCAGTCTCCCCTGGCTGAGGGTGTCTGACCCCAGTGACCTGGCTTCCAGCACCAGGATGGCCTGATGCTCCAATAGTAGAGAATGTATCTGTCAGCCCATTATCAGTCTGTTCAGTCTCGTTCCCTCCCTGCAAGAGTGCTTCTGCTGAGTCAGCTTCCTCGCCTCTCCTCACCTTGACCTTCACATCTCTTCCCTGTCATGCCACTGAGGCATCTAAGGAGAGTCAGTGGGCCACCACCATGGGACTCACTCACAACTGCGAATCAAGGGGCGTTGAGCCTACCACCTAAAAGGCTTAATTCTGATATTCTAAAATGAAAGAAGTCTCCTTTTCAGTAACATGCTCTATTCTCACTTTCACTAAGCAAAAAAGGAAAGAGAGAGAATAAGAAGGGAGGGGAGGAAATGAAGGGGAGAGGGGCAGAGAGAGGGAGAGAAGAAGGAAGAAAAGAGAGAAACAGGAGGAAGGGAAGGAAGAAGGAAAGATAGAAAAGAGAGAGAGAAGGAAGGGAAGGAAGGAAGGAAGGAAGGAAGGAAGGAAGGAAGGAAGGAAGGAAGGAAGGAGGGAGGGAGGGAGGGAGGGAGGGAGG
>PVJC01024373.1:0-25604 GCA_004026665.1 Murina feae
GGCCCCTAGTTTGTAGATAAATGTTACTTTTTTAGAGTATAGTCTTAAAAGTGCCTTCTAGTTTAGTTGAAAGAAATGGTTTTAAAATGTATGATGTGATTTCCACCTTTTGAAAACAGAATACCCTAAGATCAATTCAGCCTTAAACATCATTTTGTGAAAATTTCAAGCATGTACAAAAATGGGAGAATCATGTAATAAACCCTGTGATCCCAACAGCCAGCCTCAACAGTGATCAAGTCATGATCAACCTTGTTTCAGCTGTATTCCTCACTTCCCTGTGCCCCAGGTTATTTAAACTCACTGTTTATGCTGACCTCAAGTCATCACTGTGACAGTATTTGTGTGGTACACATGGCACATCCCCCCTTCCGTGTATCTCTGTATCCTTGGCTTTAGAAAGACTCCCTGTTTCCTGTAATCTAGTCTGGAAAGGGAGCTAGCTAAGGTAGTTGAAATTCTGTGTGAAGTAGGAGCACATTGGGTTTGGGTGAGGCTTTCCTACCTGGATTCGAATCCTGGGCTTATCTTGGGCACTTACAGGCTGTTTCTGAGGTTGAGGACTTTTCATGTCTTAATAATGGGAGTGTTTTATTTTGCTGTGGCCCTACCATCTCTCTCTCCCTCCCCCCTTGAAAAATGAAGTCATTAGGGATAGCTGCAAAGAAACGGGAAAATATTCATTATTTTTGGGAAAGATTTTGAGACATAAATGAAGAATTCCGAGTATACCCAACACATCATTTGTTGTGTGAAAATGATGGAGTCTGTCTTGATTGAGGCTCAGCATCACCTCCTGTAGCTTCACTCAGGGGCCCCTTTGAGAAATCACACTCAGTTTTGCACCAAATGCCTCCAGACTGTCATGGTTTTTTCCATCTTTTGCTCGCTCTTTGCTATCTTTCCTGATTCCTTGGTGGTTCACTATCTCAGCTGTTTTGAGATGCCTTTGCGTTTATAACACAGGGAGGCACTGTAGGTAGCTGCGGCAACCAGATAACCACACCCGTTCCTATCAGTGTGTGTGAAATGGAATCCCTAAACCCCTGTTTTCTATGAAAGTGCTGAGAATTCTCTGAGGTCAGATGTGTGTGCCCAGTGACAGGCTCCAAGGACAAAGGTGCAGGCAAGATGGATACAACTGGGGTGTGGTGGGGTAGTTGTGTAACGGGAATCATAAAGATGGGAAGGGAAAAGGTTGGGGATCCTCCAGGAACGCTCAGTGCCTTGTAGTCAATAGGAGCAACCCCTACTTTCCAGCACCTCCTAGCACTTTCCAGCACCCTCTGCATGAGGTGTCACTCCCTGGAAGTTACAGGGGTTAAGCATGTGCATCCTAAGGAGCAGGCATTCCAGGCATTTTGGGGAGGTTTCCAGCATCTCAACCTCAATTGAAGAAACTAGGATTTAGAAGGCGTTTCATTCGCCTACTTTCTCTTCTTTATTCCCTCTTAATCTCTGCCTTCAGTGGTTTCCATTTTTATGTTATCTGCCTTTCACAAATGTTTGGCAAAAACATGTCCTTCAGGATGAAATCCAGAAGGCATGCCATCAATCCTTGAACGCTGAGAGTGCTCAAAATGCTGCCCTTGTTTTATGTAATTAGCTGCAGTTCATGAAGAAAGGAGCGAGGTGAGGAGGAGGCCTGGCAAAGGGGGTGAGTCCTGCAACAAGCACTTCCATAGAATGGCATGATTGTGAGTGCGTTCCAAGATTGGCATGGGGGTGGCAAGTCGGCGCCCTATTCCGCAGACAAGGAATGCGAGGTAGAGATTCAGGAGTTTGGCTTGTGCTTTTCCCATCTGAATACTTGTGTTTGTGTCTCCCTTCCCTGGCTGCCCTGAGCCCCCAGACTTATATTCTGTTCCCCCTCCTCCCCATTCTTTTCCCCTTTACTATCACTAGTAAAGGGACTTCTACTTCCCACGCTGGACTCAGCTTTCTGTCTCCCTTTTTCCATCTTCAGATCTCTCAGACTCTTAAACCTTCAGGTTCCAACACGATGTGTTTTCAGGTTGAGAAGAAGGTTCTCCCCACCCCCCACCCCCAGGTAGGAGTCTTGTGCTAGAGAAAGAGGTGAACCTTGGCTTTTTGCTCTCTGCCTGGACTAACACAGAACTGATCTTATCCAAGGTGCTGACTCAGGGCCTGGAAGCCACCAGGTGTCCTGACTACAGAGGCATCACTTTCCAGAGGCTGTGTGTGTCCATGAGACCCCAAGGGTGGTGGGTGCTGGTGGGCGGGCAGGGAATGCCTCTGAGCGAGCTGACGCAATGCGTAAGAGCAGGCCTTGAACTTGGGGCTTCCCCTGGGAAGGAGAGTGAGTCTGGGCCCCCAGTGACGGGCTGGAAGGCATATCTGAGTGAGAATGTGGTAAAGGCACGAAGTTCGGTGGTCACAGCAATACCTCCTTTTCTCCCTCTTTCCTGTTCTTAATCCTGTCACATGAACCGAAAGGTGGATGTTGAGAATAAAGACCCAGGGAACCTGCTGAGCCAGCCCCCAAGACTGAGGAGGGGTCTTTGTGCTGCCCTTAGAAGGTGATAACCTAAGAACCCACAGATGGCAATGATGCCTTATCTCCTGGTGGTGGTGCTGGGCTAAGAGCTGTCCTCCAAATCCTGTTGAACTTTTTGTTTTTCTTTTCAGATTTTTAATAAATATATTTTATTGATTTTTTACAGAGAGGAAGGGAGAGGGATAGTTAGAAACATCGATGAGAGAGAAACATCGATCAGCTGCCTCTTGCACACCTATTACTGGGGATGTGCCCGCAACCAAGGTACATGCCCTTGACCGGAATCGAACCTGGGACCTTTCAGTCCCCAGGCCGACACTCTATCCACTGAGCCAAACCAGTTAGGGCTCTGTTGAACTTTTTATTTATCTTTGTATTAATCTGTAAGGCACTTTTGAGTACTTATCATGTGCTAGGCATGGTGCTCTGGGCCTTAGAGACCTTGATTCCTCAAGACAAGCCTATTGTAGGGACCATTATAATGGGTAAACTGAGGCCCAGCTGTCTCTTAAGTGTCACCCAGCAGTTCAGCATTGTGAGTGCCAGAGCTGAGATTCTAGAATCCGGGTCCATGACCTGGAACAGCTCTTGGCACTATCCCTGTTTGAACCATGAGCTGGGCCAAGGATAAGCTGGAAGCTGTGATTAATGCTGAGGGTCAGCTCTGATGGTGTGTGGTTGGCCTCTTGTTTTATCTTTTCTTTCCTGTGACCCTGCTCTCTACAAGGTCAGTTCTCCTGTGGTCCCCCGATTCCTCAGTTCACTGTGGAGGTGAGCATCTTTTCCTGGAGTCTTCTCGGACCAGAGTGGCTGGACCCAGATTTCTGTTTGGCTCTGTTCCCCACCTTCATCTCATCGGCTTGTGTAAGAAAAAGTATGGTTGCATCAGCCACAAGTTGTGGATCTTGTCCTCAGATCCCCTGTGGGAATATGACAAATGGGGGAAGGTGGGACTTTTTTAAGGAAACAAGTGTGGAGCATGCTGTGCAGGCATTCTGTAGCTGTGCTCCTCAAAAGCTGTGAAAGTCAGCAAGGAGTGGGTGGAGGCCCAGGGTACTTGAGGCCACCCTCTCACTGACAGCTCCAGGGTATGCTCAGGACAAACCAGAGGCAGGGCTTTTCCAGATCGGGAGGAGGAGGTGGGGGGGAAGGTTTTGTGAGAAATGGTTTGCAAATTGGAGCTCTGGGGTGCAAGCTTCCGAGGTCCTCACCTAAACTCTCTGTGGGATATCCAGGTCTAGGGGACCTGCTGCCGGTGGGTGCTTCTGGTTCCCTGTGATGTAATGGTGTGTGTGTGTGCATACATGCACCTGCTTTTTTCTAGGGTGGGGTAGCTAAAGCTAGTTACCTAACTGATGTCAGTGCCTGCAGACTGTGAGCCCCTGCGTATTTGCAGATAGTACCCTGCCTAGGGTAGCTTTGCAAATCCAGGCAGTGGCTCAGCAGGACCAGTGTTCCGGAGGCTGAATAATCCATTATAACTTCATGGTCTGTTGGCTTAAAGAACATCTTCATTTTTGAAAGCCTAGCTGTATCCTAAATATCACAGAACCAGTACTGAGAGCGAATGGGTGGCAAATTTGGTTCAGTAATTATCTTTAAAAAACAAATGCCCTTATTACTTCAACACTTCTTAACATTTATCTTTTAAAATGTTCATGTCTGTAACCTGTTTCATTTCTGCTCAAAGATTTGCTTCAACTTCACCTCAAAGGGTTAAAAGAACATCTCTTTCCAGCAAGGCAGTACTGCCCTCTCCTGTTTGTACCTTCCCTTAGGATCTGAGGTCCCTGCACCCTTCCTCTTTGTGAAGTAATTAAGAATGCATTTTATAGCTCAGATTTTTTCTTGTCCCTCTGAGGAAAGAATACTTTGCATCTATTTGAAGTTAAAAGGATAAAGACTCTGAAATCTGGTACAATGCAGAGACATGAATCCTGGTGTGGGCAATGCTCAGTCTAAACAAGATACTCCCAATAACGAGGACCCAAAGATTAACTGCATTTACTCTGGAACTAGATTCTCGGATGTTAATTGCCTATAAAGTTTTTTTCCCCAGTCGGCCATCTCCTTAGCTAATTTGGTGTACTTCCTGCCCACTGTAGCCATTTAGCAAATAAGAAAATCTTGAACTAAACCATTAGGCAGCAGTAACAATTTTCAAGCAATGTATAAATCATTTTTGGATTAAGTTTGGATTATCTAAGTTAGTGCTTTCCGTTGATCACAGTTTATAAACATGGTTTTCTACTCAGATGAATGGAACAAGTAATGGTTTTATCACTTTGTGGACCCATTAACTTAAGTCCATCCTTTTAATCACACAGCCTAACTCTGGCTGGTCATCTCCCAGCTGTGTGTGTTGGCACCTGGGGGACCAGGAGAGGGTGAGTGGTTGACTAGGCTTAATTTACATATAGTAAAGTGAAATCTGAAATGCACGCTTGATGACTTTTTACAAGTGCATACACCCGTGTGCTCACCAGGATATTTCTGTCATCCCAGAAAATAACCTTCCAGTCAATACCCACTTCTGGAGGTGACCACAATTCCTACTTGGAACCAAATTCAGTTTTGCCTACCTTGTACTTCATAGAAAGGGTATCACACAGAATCTCAACATAATGCCTGTGAGAGTCATCCACGTTGTTAACGAATGTCAGTGACTTGCCCTGCTTTACTGAGAAGCAGTATTCCATTGTGTGAGTGTGCCATAGCTTGTGGATGCCTTCTCATGTTGGTGAACACTTGGGCTGTTTCTAGTTTTGATCTACTTAGAATAAAGCTGCAATGAGCATTCATGTACAAGTCGTTTTTGTGGCTATAAGAACTCATTTTAAAATGGATGAGATATAGGAAGACAAAGAGAGTCAACAGATTTTCAGTTATTTGATGTGATAAAACCCTTTATGACGGAGAGAAATCCGGGCCTGACTGGATTTTGAGACAGGCTAAATGTGTCCCCTCTGAGATGCATGATCTCATTTGAATGTGTTCATCCGATGAGGTTGTGTGAGGAAATAAATTAATCATGGTGCCTTCAGCTCAGTTGCAGAGTTCCCTGCAGGAAGGGGGGCTCTCAATGGACTCCACTTTTGATTTGTTGGGGAACTAGAGACCCCTGGGAGTAAAGTTAAGGTATTTCATCTTCCATGTCAAAGAGGGGGACCACAGGCTACCCACTCCTGGTGTGTAAGGGGGGGCTCGAGTTCTCCTATTGACCCTGATTCCAGTTTCTGAGCAACGGTGAAGGTAAAGAAGGGATGTATGTGCTCCCTGCTCCCAGTTAGGAGGTCAAAGTCAGCAGATTTCCCAGTGCCCAAGGCTCTCCTCTCCCCAGCTGTGTGTATGTAGCAACGTGGAAGGAAGGCCAGCGCCTCGTGACAGACAGCTTAACCTTACCTGCCTGCTGCGAGGTACACGCACCATCCTAGAGAATTGTCTCTTAACACTGATAAACAGCAAGGAGGATACAATATTACAGCTTAATTGTATTTCTCAGCTGGGCTGGGGAAATCTGCTTCCTCCTTAGGCTCCTGCTATTTAGCTCAGTCTCCCAGCCCTACAGGGGTTCTTCCTTTAACCCTTGGTGGGGCAGCACCTCTGCACGGGGTGGGCCTGCGCTGTCAGGGAAGCTTAATGAGGCCGTCCCAGGCACTCAGGTTGGGGAGGTTTGCCTTCATTAGGTGCATGAATCACCCTTACCTCTGGCTTCCAGCTGCGAGTGGGGCAGGAGGACAGCCTGCCCTCGAGAATAAAGGCTGCTGGGGGGCGGGTTTGGGGGAAGCGGGAGGGAGGAGGCACGGCTCTCTGCTGGCCTGGTTTTCTAGTGCACAGGTGTTTGCAATTCTAAATAAATGTGCAGTGTCAGGCCTCAGCAGCTTCTCAGCTGAGACTTACAATGACGCTGAGCAGGGAAATAAGACTGGCCCTCCCTGGGCACTTGTCGTTATGTTGGATGGACCCAAATTCAGACCTCATTCCAAAAAAAATACGATAGCCTGGGAGAACGGAGCTTGGGGTTGCCAGAGACAAAGAGGGGTGGTTCCCTGTTTGAAATATTGTGTGCTCTTGAAAATCCCCCTCCATGGAATCTGGAAGCTCACGACTGTGGGTGTTGTGGTATTTTTCACTTTGAGAGGTGTCTCTATGTTTGCTGGAAAGTTATGAAAAACACTATATTTGGGATATCCATTCAGAGAGAGAGAGGGCAGAAACCCAAGGTAGGCAAAGCCTTTCCCCTTCACAGAGCAGTGACTCACAAAGGCCCATCTGCTGGTCTTGGCCAGCGAGGGCGGCTTGTTTTGCTTGGGTGGCCATCCTCTCCTGCATGTGTCTGTTTATTTGGTCATTTGTTCACTCACTTAGACTAAACCCCAAGTCCTCATTGCACTGGGTTCAATAGTGTCCTCCCCAAATCGGTGTCCTTCCCTGACCCTCAGAAAGTGACCTTATTTGCAACTAAGGTCATTGCAGTTACAATTGGTAAAGTGAAGATGAGATCATCCTGGGGCAGGGTGGGTCTTATCCAGTATAACTTCTGTTCCTATAAGGAGAGGAGAGACTCACAGAAGGACACATTCAGAGGAAAGAGAGCTGTGTGATGACAGAGGCAGAGACTGGAGTGATGCATCTGTAAGCCCGAGAATGCCAAGGTTGCTGGCTAACCCTAGGAGCGAGGGCAGAGCCATGGAACAGATTCTCCATCTGAGCCCTTAAGAATAGGAGCCAACCATGCAGAACCTAAAGTGTGTACTCCTGGCCTCCCAAACTGAAAAAAAAAAATTAAGTTCTCATGTATTTAAGCCTCCCAGTGTGAGGTGCTCTGTTATGGTGGCTCTAGGGAATCATCATCACACTCATCTCGCTGGGGAGGCTTCTGGCTTCTCCAGCCTCATTTCTCACCACTCTCCCCTCTGCTCCTCTGGCCTCCTGACTGACTGCTCATCACACATGTGGAACATACTTGGCTGTCAGGGCCTTAGCACTTGCTGTCCCCTTTGCCTGGAACTTTCTTCCTAGGTAGTCCCAGGACTTGCTCTTATATTGACCCCATTCTCTGCTCAAAGGTGACCTTCCGAGAGACCTGCTCTGAATTTCTCATCTAAAATAGCCCTTCTTCTGTCACTCTCTGTCTCCTTACTTGGCTTTCATTTTCTTCCCTGCTGGTACCACTCGGCAGCAGACATCACAATGGATGGATGTGTATTTGTAAGCTCTCTGAGGGCAGGCACTTTGTTACTTACTTCTACGTACGTCAACCGTGCTTGGCAAATGGTAAGTCCTCAATAAATATGTATTGTTACTATTACCCTGTGCTAGGTAACCAAATCCAAATCCAGTTCTTGTGCTCATGGGGCTTGTATGCTAGTAACTGAAATACAGGGATATAAAGAAAACTTGGGCTTAAGGAAAGGCGAGTACATGTAGGTGGGATTTTACCTTGTTTGGGAGGCCAGGAAGGATTTCCTGAGCAAGGGATGCTTGAGATTTGACTGTAGAACTGGAGTTGCTGAGGCTGGGAGGGGGCAAAGGCTGTGTGGTAGTAGGGAGTAGGGGTGTATTTGAGAAAGTGTGAGAAGGCTGGTGTGGGTGAGAGGGAGGGGAGAGTGAATGGGGGGCAGAGGAGCCAGAACATTCAGGGCTCTCTAGGTCTTGAATGGACTCTGGTCTTTATCTTGAGTGATGGGAAGACTTTGGAGGGGTAAAGAGTGGAGAGAAGCGGGAGGGCATAATATGACCCAATTTATGTTTTGCAAAATTCATTCTGGCTACAGCACAGTGAGTGCCTTGGGGATGACCAAAGGGGAGATTGTTGTGATTGACGGGAGGGCTGTCTCGATATGGTGGTAAGTGGCCACATTAAAGAGCTATTCAGGCTACAAAATGGACAGGATTTGGTAATGAGTTCTGGTTAGTGTGAGGAGGAGAGGGTTATAGCAAGGGGGAATCTCAGGTTTCTGACATGCACATTGGAATGGATTATGGTACCATTCACAGAGTAAAGGAACGCTGGAGGGTGTGTGTGTATGTGTGTGTGTGTGTGTGTGTGTGTGTGTTGGGAGAAAATCTTGTGTCCATGGAAATTTCTGCAGCATTGCTGTGTTAGGTGCCTTCCAGCAGCTTTAGTGCAAATGAAAATGAAGCCTCTAAAAGAGCATTGGTTCTGAGAAGGCTTGTGCCCTTGTGGTAGATTGGTGTTGTCCAATGAACCGCAAGTCTTCGAATGCATGCCCTTGTGCAGTGCCTCCCACACTGGCCCTGGAATTGCACATGTGATTTGCTCTGGCCAATGAGATCCTGGCAAATATGAAGCAAGTAGGGGCTAGATAAGGGCTTGCACTTCAGGGCTTTTCCTCTGGGAAGCCTTTCTGGGAAGCTGCTGCCATGCTGTCCAGAGGCTCAGGTAGAACACCGAGTGATGAGACCCTGTGTGATGAGTGACCATCTTGGAAGTTCCAGCCCCAACCAAGCTCTCACCTGAATGCAGCCTTGCGAGTGACCACAGCTACACCACACGGGGCAGAGCCCAGTCCAGCCTCAGAACCATGAGGAAGAACAGAGTGTTGTTTTATTTATTTAAAAAATATATATATTTTGATTTCCGAGAGGAAGGGAGAGGAAGAAAGAGATAGAAACATCAATGATGAGAGAGAATCATTGACTGGCTGCCTCCTGCATGCCCCTTATTGGGGATCAAGCCTGCAACCCAGGTATGTGCCCTTGGCTGGAATCAAACCTGGGACCCTTCAGTTCCCAGGCCACACTCTATCCTCTGAGTCAAACTAGCGAGGGCTACAGTATTGTTTTAAACCTTTGGTGTTGGGTGGTTTGTGATGCAGCACTCGATGATTGAGACAGATCACAACGAGGGAATTGCACTATTGTTGGACTCTCCTGGGTAGAGTCTCCAAAACAGGTATCTGTTAGGCCCCTCTGCCTACAAGGTTTCTTTTGTCGCCGCTCCCTTTACTTTGATTTCAGTGATGGCCTTGTAGAGGGCAGTGTGTCTTGGGGATGCAAGCAGGACTGGAGAGCAATGACTGATGGGATGGCCTTCTTTCTCCTTGTCTCTCTTCTGTCCCATCTCCCCCTTTACCATCCCTTCCATGGCCTGTATCTATGCCTGGTTTTCCTTGCTTCCTGCTTCTTCCACTTCTTAGCTGTGGGGAGCCCTCAAGGCTACAGAAACTTCTGAAGCCTGGTTCAGAATATGCATCAGTGCCCATCCTTTATTCCTTTGTCCCCTATTCTAGCACTGGAGCAAAATTAGGTCTCCTTTGTCTCTTTTTAATGAACAGGTTTAGCCACTGTAAGCTGGCTATTATATTGGGCTGAAAATGCTGTTTGTGAGCCATTGTCAACCGAGACCTGGGACCAACACTGACACCTCCTTAATTATGTGCCATTAATGATGTACATGCTGTAGTTAGGGGAACATTGTGGATCCATTTCCAATTTTAATTCTGTGCTGTGTTATATGAAATGCTAATGAGTCCAGAATTCTCAAAGGTCATAATCTGAATACATTTCCTTTTTTTCTTTTTCTTTTTTTTAGGGGAATGGGGATAGGATTCAAAACAATTAAAATGAAATTTACTTCATCATTTGGCTAACAACGTCCTCGACTGTACTAATTATACTGAGATATGTATTCATTTGCTGGTCATTTGCACAGATGTGAGTGTGTCTGATTTCTTGGAAGGCCCCCATCTCTGAATTCTACACAAGGGGTGTGTGTGTGTGTGTGTGTGTGTGTGTGTGTGTGTGTGTGTGTGTGTATGTTTAGCTGCTCACCTCATTGATTATGAGAAATAACTGGGGGAAAAAGTCCACCCAAACCCTTACAATATGGAAAGTGCAAATTTAGCACAGCCAGCATTGAATTTTCCAGGGAGTCATTTATCATCCTTAGAAAGTTTTGATTCTCTGCAAATAAGAAAGAGAAAGGGATGGTAATTGCTCTGCTCAGCTAATTGACAGAATTGTGTCAGAAAAAGGAGGCATTTCAACACTGCCTCCGATGATGACATTTGAAGGTTGTTCCTATTCTCTCTTTCGCTGCTAAATTAGGTAATCATTATTTCCCTGTGAATCTTATTAATCTAGTGCTTGCTCCCCCCCCACCCTCCGTTAGGTTTGAGATTCCGACAGAAATGGGAAAATGAAATGCCGAAGGTCAGATAATAGTTGGGCCAGCTCAGGTTGTACTTGCCAGTTTTGTGAGGACAGGAGGGACTATGTTTAAATTACAGTCAGGGGAATTCAAGCCATCTGCTCAAAAGGACCTTCCCATTATATGAATGGAACCCAGAAGGTTTGAAAGTTCTGCTGGTAGATTTTAAGAATAGGGTAGTCCACTGCTGTGCTGAGATAGTGGAGATAAAGAAGCTGGAAAGAGGCTATGACAGTTCTCAGTCTTATTCTCTTTTTGGGTGGCTTCAGTGGCAGGGGGTGGTGGTGGAAAGGGGGGCAAAAAGCTCCACTGGGTCCTCAGGGGTAATGATAATCTCCAACTTTTTTTTTCTGTCAAAGAGTGCTCATCAGATGTAGAGCTTATGACATGGCTTTTGATGAGACATTCATGAGATAATGGCTGCTTTTAAAAAATTCATGCTTGGTTTTCATTAGATATTAAACCAAAATGCAGTTTATGATGGAAACATAGACAGTCTGTGGGCAAAACCAGCAATTTCTCAGTAGGACCAGTCGACAGCTGCGCTGATGACTCTTGGAAAATAGCTGGATGTCCAATGATGATGAAGGCGATTCCACCTGATGGTGGCGTGCTGATTGCAAGCCCTACTCCCTGTAGTCTCTGATTGAGTTTGGGCGAGACTGCCTTAGTCTGCCTTGATGACCTTTTTGCCCCTGGGACTCTTCTCACGCCATCCCTACTGCATGTCTTCTTGTTCCTTTCTGCCTCTTGTTCTTCACCTTCTGCCACTAACCCATGAGCATCCAAGGTGAGGTTTCCCCAGCTCAGTGCTCCTTATGGTGGTCTCTAGAAATAGCAGCCATCCCTCAAGATGAAGAGGCTAAAGATACTTGGAAAATGCATCCTGGGAGCATTTTCTGCTCACCTGTTCCGTCTGGCTTACCAAATTCTATACAATTCAAAGAGAAATAGAGTAGATGATGAGTGGGTCTCCGTAGAATCAAAACAAATTTGGAAAATACTGTTTCAAAGTCAATTACCTGGATTGACCTTTTGGATGTTCCAAATTTTTTGAACCAGACATTCTGAAAACTAAATAGTTCTTTTAATATAATCATCTTACTCAACATAGTTGTTAATATTTAACATTTTAAACAAAGGCCTTTATGAAAGAGAGTCTAGCTAAGTTCCACCTCCCTGGACTCAGAAGAAGAAGAATTTCATGTTTTCCTTTGGCAAGTTCATCCATATCAAATCCTGCATCAAAGAACAGGTTCCCGGGTCTCTGATTCCCACTTAAAGAGGAAGTGATCTATGACAGTGTCCTTGTTCAGGAACATCATAAAACGATTCATGTTTACTTGAAACAATCTAGTAAATGGCCTGGATGCTTTCTTCATCTTATTTTATGATGCAAAATAAGTCATTTTTCTCCCCTTCACAAGACATTTTCTGTGGTAACTTCAATCTTCACAGAGACGTTTAGTAAGCAAGGTAAAAAATAAAACATCATCTTTTAAAAAGTTTCATTAGTTAACCTATTGTTCCAAGAACTCAGAGGCAACTAAGTTTCTTCTCTCTCTCCCTTTTTCTCCCTCCAGCTTCATCTTTGTGTTCTTGGTGTAGGTTCCAAATTTGTAAATGCCCGTTACCTCCTAAAGTTATAACAGGATAAAAAGCCAGAATGAAGTGCAGGGTTGTGTAGTAGGATGGTTGTGCCAGTTGCACTTTCCTCATTCAAGAGTTATTCCATGCCCGGCTGGTGTGGCTCTGTGGTTGAGCATCAGCCTATGAACCAGGAGGTCACAGTTCGATTCCTGGTCAGGGCATATGACCGACCGGGTTGAGGGCTGGATCCCCAGTGTGGGGTGTGCAGGAAGCAGCCGATCAATGATTTGTTCTCAACATTGTTTCTCTCTCTCTCCCTCTTCCTTCCTCTCTGAAATCAATAAAAATATTTTTTTAAAAGAGTTATTCCATTCTTTGTTATCCCTTCAGCTGGGGAAACCGTGGTTGCTCACGGGCTCGTGGTGGGAGATGGAGAAAAAGTTCTTGATTTCTGTTTTTATTTCCTCTGGCTTCCTCTTAAGTTTCATTTTCACATTTACTAGTATGGACCATGCCCGCTAGGGCCCTTGCATACATTAATCACAGGGTGGTCTCTTAGTGAGCGCATCTGTACGGGAGCCAGCCGCCATAAAAGAACTGGATCAAATTTCAGTTCTAGGCCTAGTTTTGGTGGCCTCTGACTCACTTTCACGGCCCTAGAGCGACAACATGGTAGTTAAAACAGTGAAGTGATATTTATACGGTAATTTTGCTCAAGCCTGTCATAATTTTCTTCCCAGGGTAAGTCTGTATGTCCTTTGGTACAGCTCTAATTACACTGACAGCTTTTCACAGGGAATGTTAGAGTAGAGGTTATTTAAATATGGAACAAAGTTTGACATCAGTTAAGAGTGAGTGATTGTTATTTCCTAACATGTATGTTAATGTAACCTAAACTCTCTGGCCTATTCTCCTCTCCGAATACAATCATTATTTTTATTTTATTTTGTCATCTCTGCTCTTTATTTTATCACCGAGGCAGTAAGAGAATTGCGCTGGTCTCCCTTCTCCCACCCAGACGAGCCTTCACCGGTAAGTCCTCAGCTAAGATGTGAACCAATGGGGGCACTGTTCCGAAGCTCTCCTTCGTGAAGCCCTGTAGCTGCAGGTTAGGAATTTAGCAGCGCTCCTCCCATGACTTTCCTCTCACCGCATCACTCCAGGGATCGCTGTTAAACTTAACACACTAAAAATAACACTGCAGAACTGCTGAGTAGGTGAGGGTGACGGGCAGGGCTGGGGGACGGCTAAATATTGCTCTCATTGATCAGAAACCAAGCCCGACTCCTGGGACCCCCAGCTCATGAAGAACATGTTTGTATGTCTGCAGGGTGGAGAGGCTGGAGGCAGGAGTGAGGTAGGCCTGAGGGCTCGAAGAAGTGAGGATGCTGTCGACATCCACAGAGGTCTTTTCTTATACATCTAGGCTCCCTTTTTGTCTGAATTAACGCAGCTCTTGTGTGAGCCTGGACTGGACCTGTCTTTCCTCTTGGCAAGAGTTCTTAGCTGAGAATAAAGCCAAGTCTTTATTGACTTTAATCGCAGGCACAGTCGTTAATTTTTTTTCCTGCGCAGGGTGTGATGGTCTCATCCAGTAGTAGAGGCAGCATGTCATAATTGCTTAGGGCTAAGCAGCTGGTGGGAAACATTTAGGATCTGAAGTCTTCACTTCTGTGTTTGAGTCGTGGTTCTAGTACACGTTAACTGGGCTGCACTGGACTAGTTATTGAACTTCCTCCAGCCTCAATTTCCTCATTTATAAAATAAGAACATTAATTGAAATTAATCTCTCTCTCACAAGGAGGGTTGGAATTCAGATGAGACAGAATTGAGTGTTTAGGGAAATATGAAGCCCGTTATATTTCCCCAAATATCTGTAGTTTTAATGTGATGGTTATGTGTCAACTCAATGGATTTACATAGCTGGTAAACCTTATTTCTGGGTATATCTGTGAGGGTATTTCTGATAGAGATTAGCATTCAAATGGGTAGACTAAGTAAAGATCTATCACCTTCACTGATGTGGGCTGGCACCATCCAATCCTTAGAAGGTCAGAATAGAACAAAAAATTGGGGTAGGGTGGGTTCACTCACTCTGCTGAAGCTGGGACAAGTATCTTCTCCTTGGACATCAAAGTTCCTGATTCTCAGGCCTTTAGACTAGGACTGGGATTGCATCATTGGGTCACCTGTCCCTCAGGTTTTTGTGCTTAGACTGGAGCTAAATCACTGGCTCTCTGGGGCCTCTAGCTCCTGTGGCAGTTCCTGGGACTTTTCAGCCCCCATAATCATGTAAGCCAATTCCTAATAGATCTCTTTCCATAGATCTCCTATTGGATCTGTTCTGGAGATCCCTGGCTGACATAACTAGGTTGCACTGAATGAAAATGCCACTAGTCAACCAATTTTGTCCTATAAACATGGCCATCTCATATGATCAACCTAATATATTAATCTGATTAATATATTAATATATTAATATGGTTTTGGAAAGTCTCTCTTCACATCTCTGAATCATCCCTGTGAGACAGAAAGATTATAAGCAACCTCATCTGAGTGCCCAGGGAAATCTATGTTTCAAGTTTACTTGCACCCAGTGGTAGAAAACCCATGAATGGAACCCAGTTTCCCATAACTCAGTCTGTGTTTTCTTGACCTTGCCCTGCTCTTTAAGGGCCTGAGCTGAAAATGAGAGAGGAGTTGAGCAGAGTGTAACATGAGAGGCCACAGCCTCTATAACAAATACCAGTATAAGGAGTTTTCCTCATCTTAGGCATGCTTTCTTGAGCTACACCGGCTCTCCTACAATGGTGCCTCTTTCAGGGTCTGTGTGCACTCTTTTGGGCCACTGCAGACTGATTACTTGTACTTCTTGTCTATCAACAGGCACAGCTGGGGATTTGAGGAGCCAAATCTCCAGTGTGAGGGCTTAGCTAGTCTGCATCGGAGACGTACCCACTCAAAGCTGACCTGTAGCACAGGTGGGCTTTCGCAACATCAGCACTGTTTACATTTGGGGTCAGATTCTTTATTGTGGGGCGCTGTCCTGGGCATTGTAGGATGGTAAGCAGCATTCCTGGCCTCTACCCACTAGATGCCAGTAGCACACTCTCCACTTGTAACAACTCAAAATGTCTCTAAACATTATTAAATGTCTCCCATGGGGTCAAAATCACTCCCCCCCCAACCCCATCATTGAGAACTACCTGCTGTCGGGAACTTCAGAGTGGGAGTGAGAAGCTTTTCTGGGCTGGGTTGATAGTAATCTATTTTAGGACATTTACCAAATTGTCTGATGAACTTCAATATATCTGAAGGAATGATAGTCCCTTTTCACCCACCTCCTTATTAAAAGTGGAGATAACTAGAGATGAGTCATATCTGGGGATATTGTTTTAGTTGACTATGAATAGGACGAGAGGTGTGCATTTGCTTAGGGACTTGGGTAGGAAGAAAAGCAGTCAAACAGAAGACCAGGTTCTCTTGATTTTTTTGGCAAAAAACATCTGTCTTCTTGTTTTGCTAGTTAATTATAGATTTTCATGAGCTCACTCAGCTAATCAAATTTAATGACACTAGACCTAAATCACATTATTGTTATTTTTCAAGGCTGTGTGGGAACTGTGCTGCATTAACCCACCAGCAACCTGGAGACAACGGCAGTCACTCAAACATGGGAGAAGCAATGCTTTTTATTAGCAGTGCAACCAGCCCGTTCATAACATGTCACCGCTGAGAGTATGAAGACAAAATAAAAGCAACAGAAAAAAAGGAAATCTTCCATAAAGAACACCTGAGAAACTTTATTACAAAGCAGAAACTTTATTGCAAGATAGGCAAGGAGACATTTGTCCTACATATACTACCATTTCCAATGAAACTTTTAGTTTGGAGAGAGACAGAAGAGATAAGCGGGAAGCTGCTATTGTGCCTTCATTTCCATGCCCCTGATGACAGTTTGATGCAAAGATTTCCCAGTGGGTCGATTGTGACCTACCTTTGATTTTGATGCCGTCTGTGACTCTGTCACTACCCTCTTTTTTAGTCCTTTGGAATTCTTGGTGGAGAAGGGACCAGTGCCTCCTGGCCCACACTTGCTTTCTCTCAGATGAATAAAAAATATTGTGTATTTGGCAAGAAGTTGTTGTTTTCGCCTTAGGACTTTACATTGCCTGGAGAAAAATCTCATGATATTTGTCATATAGTATTTCTTTGGGTCTGAATCACAAACCTATAGTGGTTTTTTTTTTAAGAAGCATTTAAAAAAGTAATGAGAAGAATTTTTTGGCTTGTGCTGCTAAAGTGCCCTCTATTAGATCTTTGCATTAGTTTCAACACATCAAACGGAGTGTTCACATTTCATAACTCATTCACTCGCTTCGGAGGGCAGCCTATAATTCATTTCGAGGCCCCCAAAGTTGCTTTGTAGACTTTAATATAACAAACTAAAGACAAGTAATTTGTTTTCTCTACAAGTGAGAGACTTGTAGTTTAATAACTACAATGTTAAACAGGTTTCCATGAAATTCCTTAATATTATTATAAAAGGGTTTGGGTAAAAGAGGGTACATAAAGGCATTGGGCTTGAATTTTAGAGTCAGATTGATCTGGATTTGAATCCTAGATCCTTCATTTACTAGCTGTGTGATACTGCAAATTATTTTGCCTTTTAAAACTTTAGTTTCTTTATTTGTAGAATTGATCTATAAATGAACGTTTAAAAAAAATTTTTTTTGGTGAGTCTAGAATGAGGTAGTGCGAATAAAATACAGAGTGGGATGCCCAGCCATAGTAAGTAGTCATTTGATGTTAGGGGGTGGAAATAGAATTATTTCTAAATTGGGATTAGTCCAGTAACATTTGCCTAACTTAGTAAGTGAGGCTGCCCTCTTCAATTAGTTTCTCACTGTAACTATCATAATCTTTCCTTCAAATCGTAAGTCTCAGATCCCTTTGAATATGTTTTAAGATATTTCATGGCCAGAAGATTTCTACAGTCATTCTGTTGCTCATCTGCTAGGAAAGCAAAAGAAGGTTATAAATAAGCAATAAGGACAGTAAGAGCATATCGCAGAAGTGAGAAAAATCTGTCCTGGGGGAAGTCATCTAGACTTTCTTGTAAAAGATAGGAAAGAATCAATTGGCACTGTGGGAATAATCACGGAGCTTAAAAGACCCATTGTCCCGGCAGAACTATTGGAATTCATTATGGTAACAGTGGATTCCTGGTTGTGTTTGCTTAAAGATGGTGAGTGGGATCCAGAAGGAAGCAAGGCTGCTCTGACTTCTCTTGGAAAACACACACACACACACACACACACACACACACACACACACACACCAAAATTCAACAAAACAAAAACGTGACTCAAATGAGTAGGATTCACTCATACAGAGTGGATTGACAAAAATGGCTCAAGGACCCAAGCAAATGGATTAGGGGACTAAATAATTGAGAGTACAGAGCAAGGATATTTTAGGGAAATCCCTGGACCATGGGAAAAGTACTGTGCTAGAATTGAATAACACATAGACCTAGTTTTTAAGCAGCTTTATTCCTGTGTTAGACAAAGGTGGGCTCAGTGTATTCAATGTCCTTACAGATCCTCACACCGGCAGTGATCTGACTTTCTGCACTTACTTAGGAAATCACGGAGAGTGTTTTCTTTTGGGGATCTACATATCTGCAGATGGAAGCTACGAAGGCAGGAACAGATGTTTTCACACAGCTGGTCAGTTCGACCTCCCATCTTTTTGTGCCTCTGATTACGCTCATACAGAGCCATCTTGTTCTGACTCCTGAACTGATCACATGCATCTCTTCTCAGTCCTTGTTTGGTGACATCATGTTGATAGTTTGTGTTTGGCCTTAATGAGAGCTTGTATACATACCACAGAAATCAGCCAACACTACAAGTCAGAGTGTTTTCTTTTTCTCTTCCCTTGACCTGGCTTACTGGCACAACACTGGGTGAATGTCACTGCAAGAATGAAATGAAATCGAGGGGTCAGTGATTGGTTTCTCAATGAAAGGGCGTTGTAGTTCTTGGCTTCTCAAAGCCCTGGCCAAAGTGTTGGAACCCCGCAGATGATTGCTCAATGGAAGTTGTTCTTATTTCTTAGGGGAACATTTTCATTAACATGATGATCCCATTTGACTCTTCCTGATACCTCCAGTGATCAGGGATCTGAGCCCTGTAAACAATGATAAACCTTTACTTATGTTTTTAAATTTTTTTATTTTTATTTTTTTAGTTTTTTGTTAATCCTCACCTGAGGGTATTTTTTTTCGATTGCTTTTTTAGAGATAGTGGAAGGGAGAGGGAGAGACAGAGAGAAAGAAACAATGACTGGTTGCCTCCTGCATGCCTCCCAACCAGGGCTGGGATTTGAGCCTGCAGCCGAGGTACATGCCCCTAAACCCAGGACCCTTCAGTCTATGGGCTAATGCTCTATCCACTGAGCCAAACCAGCTAGGGCCTTTACTCACATTTTGACAAATCTTATGCTCTGTTGGATTTTCTTCATCACATGTATTCAAGGGCTGGTATAAAGATTTTGTAGGAATCCATCAGAGCTATTTAAAATATGGAGAATGACACTTAAAATGAGCTTCTTAGTAGCTAAGAGCACTACTTTGCTGGAGGAACTGGGTGGGCAAATATGTAAACAACAACTGCTCTTCCTTCTCAATAAACTAAAATTTCCCTTCATCATTACCATCATTAACTCCTATGCATGTATAGTTTGGATAATATGGATTTTTCTCTGAAGGATTGCCTAGTAGGAGGCAGTGTAGTTAGGTAACTCTCTGTAGCCTCTTTTACACACACACACACACACACACACACAGAGTGTAGGTGGTGGCAGGGACAATGTAGTGGGTCCCAGAGGCAGCATTACCTTAGTAATTTTCTGGAAACACTCAGCTCACAGACACGGAACTGCAGTTTACAGGAAGCTATCCATCTTCCTCAAAACAGTTCGAGAAAAGAATCCATTTTCTTTAATATAAATCCTCTTTGTCTTGTGATGTATAAATCATCCCTTTGAAAGAAGCCCTTTGAGGTATCAATTCAAGGCATTCTCTCAAAATATCATCCCTCACCACAGCCCTGCAATGGAAGCTAATCCTCTGTGGCTGCCCAAAGGCAAAATTTATTCCACTTTTCACTGAATTTCCTACCGAGAGCTCTCTGCTGTCATCCTTGCAACTAGGGTGGAATATCAGGGTCAGAATGACCTTAGCCAGGTGTGGTCCTATGAAGAACATCAGAGAGGAGAGTCTATCTCATACAGTGATGTCAGATTAGTGACTCTCGTAATCACAAACCTACTTATTGAGGATCTCTTTAGAGGGAAGCGCAGCGGTTGCATGCTTAAGGCACGTTGGGTCATTTGCTCATCCTGGTGTACCTTTGGAGGTGAGGGATGATGTGAAGTCCTCTCTGTGTGTAGTCTAGTGTTCAGGATGCAGCAGACAATGATGGTGGCAGCTTCCCTGGGTTCCATTTTATGAGGTTGGTTCACCGATTTCCAGCTGCTGTGGGGGCTTCTACCAATGGCTCCCAGTGGCAGTCTTCTCCTGGCATTGCTCTTGGATCCTTCCCTTGTGCTGGAGCACCATGCAATAAGGACTGGTAGGGTTTGGACGGCAGTTTACAAAACCCCTCTTTCTTGTCTTAAGGTAGGACAGACTCCAGATACAACTCCTGTTCTAGGGCTCTGTGTGGGACTGAGTTCAGGCTACACACCCCTGGAAGTCTCATTCTTGCTTAGTTTCTGCCTCATCTCTGTCTTGCTCTCTTACTCCTTTATAGATCTCGTCTGAGAGCACTCCCTCAATAAATCACTTACACACAAATCGTAGTCTCAGTCTCTGCTTTTAGGAAACCAGTCCTCACCAGGTTCATTTCAAACTGGTCCAAAGATCTTTTAATGGAAGGTATTTGTTCTCATAGTGAAGGGACTGGTGGTTATTCCATGTGGCTCTGAAGTTCAGTTTAAATGTATGCTTGAGGACAATTACAACATGTCTGGTCTTGATGATTATTCATTTTGTGCATCATTGATTGAAACTTTGGTCTAAAAACTATGGTTTTCTGCATTAATGTGAAGCTATACCTCCCATGAGCCTCCCACACCGTGACCCACTATCTCTATTTCCTGGATGGCTTTCTCAGGCATAAGAAGGAATCTTGCACTCAAGGAGCCTGCTATCTAATTGAGCAATGGGAAAAACACATCAAAATGAGGTAGCCACAGAAAATCCCTGATGAAAAGTGCCCACATCCTATTCACCTGGTTTAGAGGCTTGAGAAATCACTTAGAGATGAGTGTAGCAAGGAAGATGTTTTGGTGAATGGATTTGAATTAGGCTAAGGAACTGAGTGGAGGACTTCAGATAAGGAGACACATTGGTTCAAGGCTGGAAAGGACTTTGCACCCTCTTGCCCATAGCATTTGCTACCACACACGGAAATAATAAGGTGAAATTCAACATTCCCTTCATTGAAGAGGATCCACAAAGATGGGCACAGGGCAAAACTGAACTTTGCCACTCTTGGAAGTTGGCTTAGCCACGTGACTTGTTTTGTCCAATGAAAAGTGAGGTGATATGTGTAACTGATGTATGACTCTCCATCTTCCTTCCTCTTCACCATCATGGACATACATGTAGAATTGGAGTCTCCATTTGAAGCATGCCCCTCTTTTTAGAAAACACTTTGCAAGAAAATAGGTCTTATTTCTGGATATGTCACTTGCCCTGTGACTTACAAAATGATGATGTGATGATGTAACTATAAAATGATGGAAATCGGGTTGCAACTCTCAGCTTGGAAACACAAAGCAATGGGGATCAGAAGTGACTTCTACTGAAAGCAAACAGTTCATTGTAACTTCAACAGAACCAAAACATCAATTAGAAAAATAGAGTTAAATGTCCTTTGCTTCTGTTGCAAAACTCTAAGAGTTAGACACTGACGACACAGAAATGTGTCACCCTCCAAAAACAAAACAAAACAAAACAAAACAAAACAAAACAAAACAACAAAAAGCACCACATGAATGCTCCCCAGGAAGCCTTTTCATTAATGAATATGTTCACGGCTCAGATGAGTATTTCAGGAAAGTCAGGGGTCTTGCTTATCCCAGTGGGTGTAGTTGTGTGTTAAAGATCGTGCAAAGTTCAATTTCTTTATTTATTGTGCAGAGAAACATCTGTTGTTCAGACTTGTTTCTTTAGGGTTGTTGTGCACACGCTTCTCCAAGCCTATTTTGCTCCATGTCATCTCAAACCAAGCCATAAATCCCATTCTACTCGGTTTTGGGCATCATGAGAAGCTATTTTGTGTGTGGAAGTGCTACTTGTATGTTGAGTTCTTCTTGCTTGTGTGCTGTATTTGTCATCTCCTTCTCAGCCCACTAGGAAATTACCTTCTGCTCAAATGATCCCCTTTCCTTCTCTCACTGCACATCATTCTAGTATAATTTTCTTTTTCCAGATGATCTGATGTAGTCCTTATGCTGCCTGTTCATGGCAGGTTCTTATGTCCTCATAGAAACAGAATTCTCATCTTAAAAAAGGATCTTAAGCTTTCTGAAAAAAAAATCTGCTATTTAATTATAGAGAACAGGCTTCTGTTACTCAATTTATACCCAGGTTTTATAGAATTTACACTTCTGTTAACAGAGTGTTAAAATAGAACTCTTCCTATCTTAGTTTCAGTAGAGGCTGCAAAAATCTCATCACCAAATAAACAGGTGCTATAGCTACTTTCTAAAAGGGGGTACTAGACCACCTATGCTGGGTTGTGAAGGAGGAAATTGGGAACCAGTGTTGTGATCTGTAATCTACCGTCAGTTTGAGGATGAAACACGATTGAGTTTGGAAAAGGCAGAGTGAAAGAATATCTTGGAAGAAATGTGATAGAGTGATATGACTATATCCCCCTGGGGAAAAGAGAGAGGATGGTTATGTCTGGCGACAGGTAATTTAAGGACACTCGTTAGAGCCTTAATATGTGTTCCCTGGAGTTCAGGGGCCCTTGTGGACTGGTGGCTGACTCACGCCTGAAGGGTCAACAGAAGAGAGGTTGGTGGACCAGTTTATCTGGCAGTGAAGTGAAGATGTAGGAGGTGCTTCGAAATTTCAATATTTTCATTTTCTTTCTAGACTTAGCATTTGTTAGCAAGATGGCAAAGAATAAATGCCTAGATCCTTATTTTACAAATAATGCAGAGCTCTTTCCCACTGGAAGGCAAAAGTGGCTACAGTTCACTTAGTATAACATAACAACATTCTTACTCCTTCTGTCTGCTTGGAAGCAGCGCTAGGAGGGGGTTAGATGGGTGAACTGGGACCAGACCATGAGAGCTCACAGAGGACATGCACTTCAGTGATTTAAGACAGCTCCAACTTTATCTGTTGGTGAGAAGTTCTCAAAATCTCCCCGTGTTAACTTTAATGATTTCATTGTAATTTTACCTAAGTATATACAACTATAAAACCATCATATATATGTCTTACGCAACTATGAAACCAAATAAAATTTATAAATCATATTCAAATAAAACTGCAAACTAAACTGAACGTACAACAATGAATTCAATGTGTCAGATCAAGTTGTTTTGGGAAGCAAAATCGCTGCTCTCAATGTGACAATGATACTGCCCGGGGAAATTAAAATAGTACTACCTGGAGCTCATGTAGGTAGCGAATACAAATGTGGGCACTAAAACGTCAGGATGGTACTTGGTTTTAAAGTGGAAATACAGATGATCCATAATATAATTACATTAAAGAATTTAAATAGCCTGACTGGTTTGGCTCAGTGGATAGAGCGTTGGCCTGCGGACTTAAGGGTCCCAGGTTCGATTCCGGTCAAGGACATGTACTTTGGTTTCGGGCACATCCCCAGTGGGGAGTATGCAGGAGGGACCTAAACACCAATGTTGACTACGCTCAGGTTGGCAGGGATGGATGGGAGATATTGCTGTAGACACTGTGGTGCTCCACTCGGATCCCCTCTCTAGGCCAATGGAACTGCTGGGAAATTCTGGTGTTCATGGCTTAGCTGTGTCCTCTGGAAATTACCCTCAGCAATGGGAAACCGCTTTGACTAGGGTTATACCCATTCCTAGGGATCCACTCATGGCTAGTAACTGTCATGTGGGGATACGAAGACCTCAGTGTGGGAAAACACTGAAGGGGCTATTTGATCTCCAGAGCTCTGTGTAGAATCAGCTGATGTCTTAGCTATAACTGTAACGTGGGAGAGCTTCTCTGCCCAATCCTATCATCCTCCCTCGGTTCTGGCGAATCTCCTGAGAGTGTTCCCTAATGAAAATTTGACTTGCAATTTCTTATCTAAGAATCTGATTCTAGTCAGCACAGAGACATATCCAGGGCACCTGTGGACTGAACGGATGGGAGCATTCCATCTATATCTCCAGTGCTCAGCACAGTGCCTGGCACAGAACAAGTGATCAATAATACTTGTTGAGTGAAAGTGATGGATTCGAAGTCAAGGATAACTACCCGATTCTGGCTTTGGATATTGATCAGGTGATGGGTCACTGGGGAAAGGACGATGAATTTAGATATTGCAATTTCTCTGATTTATGTTTATTGCCTGATTCTATGCTTTATTCTTAGTCCCAATTCCATGCCCTGTCCTCCTTTCCTGACCACAGACTGTATCCCACCTCCCCGCTTTCCCCAAGTTCACATTGTATGGTTTTCTTGAGGTGGTTCCCAATAAAATATGAGACAGGGTCAGGGGGAATGAGATCTGTTGACTACTCCTGACATGCCTATCTAATAGCCGATATAATTGAGATTCTAGGTCTTTTGTTTTTCTGCAGGTGTCTTTGAACTATGACACACACTCAGGAGAGATGAGTCCAGATTAATGGGTCCCACTGCATATCATTACATCAGATGATAATAATTAGATGGGATGAGGAGAGGGAATGCTTGTTTTTTTTATTGTTCCAAATTTCATTTCATTTCTGGAGGCGCCCAGGGAGTGCTTTCCTGGTGGAGACAGGACGATTACCATTTTAACGAGCCTCCATCTTCCAGTAGTTTATGGCTTCCTTTCGCCCACGGCAAATCTGATGGGCAATTGCTTTGCCTGTCTCTTACGGTGGCCTTTCTGGGATCCATGATTAGGTCAGACACTCCTCCCCACTGCTTTACAGGCAGCTCATAAAGCTCCTTCCTTTAATTGGAATTCCAGGCCATTAAGTAGTGGCCTAATTTGCTGCCATGGACTGTTTCTCATATTAACTTTGCCAATGGTAAGAAGTAAACCAGATTTGGGTGTGGGTCTTCTCCTATGCTATATTTCTCAAAGGAGCAGGTTTGCATTCCTAGAAGAGAGAATAGAATACTTTGAGGGGGAGGAGCTTAAGGAGTGGAGGTGGAGATACTTCAATGAAATGTAGAATTATGGAAATGTGGAGGTGGCTGGGCCCTTATAGGGAACCAGTTATCTATCCCCAGCTCAGCACTTTGTACATTATAATCCCTCGAGGTGGGTTGCTAACCTAAAGTTACAGAGGTGATTTAGGGCAGAAAGGTGAGCAGAGCCTGAGCCACCTGGGGTTACCATAAAGGAAGGCTTTGTAGATGTGAAGTTTCCACAATGGCAGTCTGAGTTTCCTCTGGCAGAAGAACAGTTGGCCAAGAGAGCAAGGGAGCTAGTTATGCTGCTGGTTCAATTCCCTGTTTCTGATTAAGGATCACTTGACTAGGGCTGTTACCTTTCCCATGCCTAGACATGGCAGTGGATTGCATTGGCCATACAAAATTTTATTTGTTTTTTGTTAATCCTCATCCAAGGATATCTTTTCCATTGCTTTTTCAAAGAGAGTTGAAGGGAAGGGAGGAGAGAGAGAGAGAGAGAGAGAGAGAGAGAGAGAGAGAGAGAGAGAGATATCTAAGAGAGAGACATTGACTGGTTGCCTCCCAAACACCTCAATTGGGTTGGGATTGAACATGCTACTCAGATACGTGCCCTTGACCGGTAACTGAACCCATGACCCTTAGGTGTGGGAGCTGACACTTCTAACCACTGAATAAATCCAGCCAGGGCTGTCAAACAAAATCTTAATCAGGAAATAGACTTCCAAGATTACAGGACTAGTTTGAAAAATGTCTTAGGCCAGTGGAATTGGAGTTTCTGATCAGATTCTGGATGAATGCTAAACTTTCCAAATATAAGAGGCTCACAGAGGACCCAGCCTACTATCATCTATGATTGTGGTCATTATTGACGTTCAGGCTTCCCGGGGCAGTTTCTCCCAGGAGTC
>PVJC01024374.1:0-25611 GCA_004026665.1 Murina feae
AGCAGGCCGCCGACCCCCTGCCACCTCTTACCCGCTCCCCGGCCCGCCACCTTGCTTTCCCACTTCCTGGTGCCCTGGTGCCACTTCCAACTGCCAGCATAGGCAGGCAGTTGCTACAGAACCCTTTGATTTGCTCTAGTTCCGTGGCTGTTGGCCTCCATCTTGGCTGGGTTAATTTGCATACAGCTGCTCTGATTGGTTGTTGGCCCCCATCTTGGCTGGGTTAATTTGCATACAGCTGCTCTGATTGGTTGTTGGCCCCCATCTTGGCTGGGTTAATTTGCATACAGCTGCTCTGATTGGTTGTTGGCCCCCATCTTGGCTGGGTTAATTTGCATACAGCCGCTCTGATTGGCTGGTGGTAACGGTCACATTTGCATGTTTCTCTTTTATTATAGAAGATTAACATAATTTTCACAAAATTTTAAAATCATACAGCCAAATGACACTAAACAATAGATGTTTGATGTAAAAAATTAAAAAATTTTATTTAGTAGAGTTTTCCTTGCTGTGATATAGTCATAGATTGAAGCTTAATTCTTGAAAGTTTGGTAATTTTAGAATTATAGTTTTGAAAATTAAACTTTTTATTAATCTCAGAAGTGACCATATATATAGTTTTAAGTGCTCATTCTTGTCCTTTCTCTTCTGCAAATGAGAAAAGAACTATGGCCCTAACCAGTTTGGCTCAGTGGATAGAGCGTCAGCCTGTGGACTGAAGGGTCCCAGGTTCGATTCCGGTCAAGGGCATGTACCTTCGTTGCAGGCACGTCCCCAGTAGGGGGTGTGCATGAGGCAGCTGATTTATGTTTCTCTCTCATCGATGTTTCTAACTCTCTGTCCTTCTCCCTTCCTCTCTGTAAAAAATCAATAAAATATATTTTTTAAAAAAAGAAAAGAACTATGGTGTCAGTGGCTATCCTTCATTTCTGAGTGCTCAAGAAAAGTTTACAGAGGAAGTTTCTTCCTCAATCCAAATTTTTGAAAATCTTACAACTCTCCCCTTTCACTCACCAGGAATTAGTACTAACCTTATTGCCTTGGTTATGGTTATCAGACATATATATGTTAAATTTTTTCATCCTTGTTTACCAAGCTTTCAGGGAAACTCAGGAAACATATGTGGCTTTATATCTGCATTTCTTCTGTAATTCTGAGCATTGGGTTGGAATGCTGTGGTCACATATTGCATTACTTTCAGCTCTTTAGTAAACCAACCTCCCTCCCTTCCTCCCTCCCTCCCTCCCCCCCTTCCTCCCTCCCTCTTTTCTTTCTTTCCCTCCTTTATTTTAGTTTTTATTAATCCTTGCCAGGGGATATTTTTCCATTGGTTTTTATGAAGTGAGAGAGGGCAAGATAGAGAGAAACATGGATATGAGAGAAACACATGGATTAAGCTTCCTTTATTGACAGCTGTGCTGTCCAATATGGTAGTCATCAGTCAATTGTGTCTATTGAGCACTTGATGTGTGGCTAGTATGAACTGAGATGTGCCGTAGTGTAAATCATCCAAGATTTCATAGACTTAGTACAGCTAAATGGTAATAATCCCATTAATGTGTTGATTACATATTGAAATAAGGTTTTTTATTATATTGAATTAAAACATTTATTATTGGAATTAATTTTGCTCTTTCAAAAACTGTTTTAAAGTGTCTGCTGGAACACTTGAAATTACATATGTGCTTCCATTTGTGGCTCACATTTATGTTTCTATTTAACAGTGGTGATGTAGAACTATTGTGCAATGAAGCATTTTACATGTTTATATTTTCTAGATACATTTAAACACTAAAATGTTCACTGACAATTATTTTTGTGAAAGTCTTGTTAAATTTGCTATACTTCTGCATCTTTTTTTTTTTTTTTATCAGAGAAAGCAACTCCATGTAGCATTTTCTTGATAGGTCAATGTCGTCGGTCTGAAGCTCAATTTTTAAAATATTGTGTTTTATTGGCATTCTCATGAATTAAAAGCAAATAGGGTTATTGCTGTCATATAAAATGACCCCTGAGTGGTGTGTGATTATAGTTGGGAGTTTGACTATATTTCCTCCAACTTTTTTTTTTTTTTTTAAATCCTCAACCGAGGATATTTTTTCCATTGATTTTTAGAGAGAGCGGAAGGGAAGGGGAGAGACAGAGAGAGAGAGAGAACTATCGATGTGAGATACATATCAGTTGGTTGTGACCAGGGCCAGGGATTGAGCTTGCAACCTTGACCGGAATCAAACCCAGGACCCTTCAGTCCCCTGGCTGACTTTCTTACTTACTGAACCAAACTAGCTAGGGATCCCCCAATTTTTTAAAATTTCTTCTTAAGCATATTTTTATGCCCTTTCCAATGAATGCAATCTGTATGTCCTTTATACTTTCAGAAAACCTAACAGTTTTCTAGATAAAACAGACAAGCACTTATGAGGTCTGTAAGCTTTTTTTGAATTGTAGGTCTTAGAGCCCATGGCAGGCTCTGCTTCTTCTGTGAATAAAGTCCATGAGCCTTATTATAGCTGGTTTTCTTGCAAGGTAGACACCTTTTAGGCTTCTGGCTGCCAGTGTCTGGCATTTTCAATGACATGAGAATTCATGTATGTAGTTGTTGAGAAAATAACATTAAAATACATAAGGAATTAATAAGCAATAGCTAAAATTATTCTGTTGATTTCATTTTTTAAAGACAGTGCTGTGGATCTAAGCCACAACTGCTATGTTCAGGCTAAGCAAGGCAAATGTGGAATGAACTATGTACATGTGCAATGTGAACATGGGTTAGCAGGGATAGCCTATTGTTTAGCGATTCCTCTGATGTTTTTCTTCACTTCTCTTCACAGTTGCACTGAGGGCTAGCTTGTGTACTGCTGCTATTTCCCAGCAGTCCAAAGCTCTGTGGCACTGCTTGATGCTGTGCTCTGTTATGTTCTGATAGCATTTATCCTGCTCTCTTTGCTTGTGACTTTTCTGACATCGGCTTTCTTATACAATAGCTCCTCGAGTGTCCTGCTGTCTTCCATTCTCTGCATACACAATTCCTGCGCAACATCCACATGAGGATGATTTCAGTGCCAACACTGACAATATTCCTTATGGTGCTGGTGAGAAATCCGATTTTTAAGTTAATATTTTTAGATCTGGGAGGTGTTATTGTTCCTTAACACATAGGCATCTATGGTGATTCATTATAATAGATGGAATATTGCCTTATAAAAATCTATTTATTGGTAAGTTCTACCATTTGAATGAGGGATTCTAGGATGTCCTGTGCTGCCAATGTAATGTAGTCATTCTCTTGTAGATGTTGACTGAACATCATGATGAAACTGTTTAAAAAGCTCTGTGTGGTGTGTGCAAAAGATGCAGAGCTTTCAGCAAAACAGAAATTTAGAATGTACTCGTGCTTATGGACCCTCATTTTGTAATCTAATTTAATAAAAGAGTAATATGCAAATTGACCCTCACTGTTACACCTAAGCCACACCCACCAGCCAAGCCACACCCATCAGCCAATCAGAACGACTATATGCAAATTAACCCAGCCAAGATGGTGGCTGGCAACCATGGAGCTAGAGCAAACAGGAGGCCTCAGTTGCACCAGCGATGGAGGAAACTGCCTACCTGGGCCGGCTGTGGCCTCTACTCAAAACAACAAAGTTTCAATTATAGAAGCCATGGAGCTGAAGCAAACAGGAGGCTGTGTTGCCTGCCTAGGCAGGCTGTGGCCTCCGCTCAAGGCAACAAAGTTTCAATTATAGAAGATAAATAAACCCCAGAAACCTGCTTCCAGCCAGCCTCGCTGGGACCTTGGGTCAATGGGAGCTGTGGACCAGCCTGCAAACAGCCCTCAGCCCCTCACCCAGGCTGTCCAGGCACCCCAGTAGGGACCCGAACCCTGAAGGAGCTGTGGGCAGCCTGAAAACAGCCCTCTACCCCTCACCCAGGCTGGCCACACCCCCATGAGGTGAGGGTCCACACTGGGGGGCTTGGCCAGCCTGCAAAGAGCCATCAGCCCCTCACCCAAGCTGGCCAGGTATGCCAGCAGGTGGACATCCCTGAGGGGTCCCAGACTGGGAAAGGACACAGGCTGGGCTGAGGGACCCCCCGAGTGCACAAATTTTTGTGCACCGGGCCCCTAGTCTAATCTAATAAAAGAGTAATATGCAAATTGACCCTCACTCTGTTACACCCAAGTCACGCTTACCAGTCAAACCACACCCACCAGCCAATCAGAGTGACTGTATGCAAATTAACCCAGCCAAGATGGCGGCTGGCAGCCACGGAGCTAGAGCAAATAGGAGGCTTCCATTACACCAGTGATGGAGGAAACTGCCTGCCTAGGCCACTCAAGGCAACAAAGTTTCAATTATAGAAGCCACAGAGCTGAAGCAAACAGGAGGCTTTGTTTCACCAGTGATCGAGGAAACTGCCTGCCTAGGCAGGCTCTGGCCTCCACTCAAGACAACAAAGTTTCAATTATAGAAGATAAATGAATCCTAGAAACCTGATTCCAGCCAGCCTTGCTGGGATGTTGGGTCAATGGGAGCTGTGGCCAGCCTGCAAAGAGCCATCAGCCCCTCACTCAGACTGGCCAGGCACCCCAGAGGGGGTGACACCCACCTTGAAGGGGCTGTGGCCATCATGCAAACAGCCATCGGCCCCTCACCCAGGCTGGTCAGGCAACCCAACAGGAGCTTCACCCTGACCCGGGACACCTTTTAGGGCAAACCAGCTGGCCCCCACCCATGCACCAGGCCTCTATCCTATATAATCTTATATAATGAAAGGGTAATATGCAAATTGACCCTAACAGCAGAACGACTGTGAAAGACTGGTCACTATGACACACACTGACCACGAGGGGGCAGATGCTCAATGCAGGAGCTACCCCTGGTGGTCATTGCACTCCCACAGGGGGAGCTCTGCTCAGCTGCAAGCCAGGCTGACGGCTGCCTGTACAGCGGTGGTGGTGGGAGCCTCTCCTGACTCCTCAGCAGCTCTAAGGATGTCTGACTGCAGCTTAGGCCTGCTTCCCACTGGCAGGTAGACATCCCCTGAGGGCTGCCAGAGGGATGTCTGACTGCCAGCTTAGGCCCAATCACCTGGGGAGTGGGCCTAAGCCAGCAGGTGGACATCTCCCGAGGGGTCCCAGTCTGCGAGACACAAATTTTTGTGCACCGGGCCTCTAGTGTTAGAATAAAAGAGTAATACTGAATTAGCTCTGCACTTGGTCTATCAGACTCATAAAAGACACAATGGTATTTTTCATGTTACTTCTTTTCTTTGTCAATAACTCGCAGAAGTAAATGGCCTTTTTAGGCATACATCAGTCTATTGCTCTCTTTGAGTCTAAAGAATTTAATGCTAAATACATGCCAATTGCTTCATTATCTCTCCATGGCACTTGATGAGGCTGTAACTTAGACATTTCTCTTCAGCCTGGATCCACTAAAAAGTTTGTACAAAGCCAAGTATGGTAATACTTTGTTTTATTGGTAATGTGGATCAGGTAATATAGGACACCATCCATGGTTAGGTGACTTTATAAGTCAACATTGCTATGTAACAAAAAATGCCACAAACTCAGTTGCTTATTATATTAAACTAGTGGCCCAGTGCACGAAATTCGTGCACATTAAAAGGGGATTAATTAGAGGAAATATTTTAATATTGCCATTTGCCCTTTCTCTATAATAGAAGTATCAGAGATTAAAGAAAATTAGTAAAACGTTTATGAAAATCTTCCTCCTGTCAGAGTCTGGGGTGCACCATGGAACCCAGAGTCAAGTCTTCAACCACCCACATGCACCTCAGAATTGCTGGAGACCCAAACCTGGACAGCCTCCCTTCATTGGGCTAGATCCAGACATGGCCGATCCCATCCTGTCAAGCCCTGCCAGGTTGGAGGGTGCAGCTTCAGGTCCCCTGGGTGCCAGGGCAGGGGGGCACGGCCTGAGGTCCCCCATCAAGCCCTGCTGGGCAGAGGGAGTGGCCTGTGATCCCCCAGCCTGGTGCCAGGGCAGGGGGCACAGCCTGAGGTCCCCTGGCCTGGTGCTGGGGTGGGGGGCATGGCCTGTGGTCCCCTGGCCCAGTACCAGGGTGGAGGGCACACCTTGAGGGCCCCCATCAAGCCCCGCTGGGTGGGGGGCACAGCCTCAGGTCCCCTGGTCTGGGGCCAGGGTGGAGGGCATGGCCTGAGGTCCCCCGGCCTGTCACCAGGGAAAAGGGTGCAGCCTGAGTTCCTCTGGCCTGGTGCCAGGGTGGGGGAAGCAGCCTGAGGTCTTCTGTCAAGCCCTGCGGGTGGAAGGCAGGACCTGAGGTCCCCTGTCAAGCCCAATGCAGGAGGTGGGTGGGCGGGCGGCCTCAGGTCCCTGCTGATTGCTCCTTAAGGCTCGTTATGGGAACTTAGCCTCAGCTGTGGGTGAAAAGTGACTGGAGTGACGTCAATTTGCATCTTCCCTCTTTATTATATAGGATATTTATTTTCTCATTCATGTGTCTGTAGGACCGGTAGGTTTCAGCTGGGATTTGGATGATCTTGGCTAAACTAAGCTGGGCTTGGCTCTAGGCTCAAGATTGGCTATAGATACACTTTATGCTTCTTTGTTTTAGGAGCAGTGATTATCTGAGTTATGCTCTTCTGATGATGGATCAGGAATGCAAAAACCAAGCCAAATCATGAGAATACATTTAAAGTCCTGCTAATATATCACTGGATAAAGTAAGTCATATGGCCAAGCCTAACATCAATGAGGGGAAGAAATATACCCCTATTACTTTAGGGAGAGTTACTACAGAGCCACATAATACAGATGGTTCCAGTTATTGTACTGTGGTCAGCGAATCCTCTCTGCAAAATCAAAGAAAATATAAAATTCGACAAAAATTTTAAGAACAACCATTTCAGAGCATGGAAAATGACCAAAGGCAAGTAATGATTGAGATGTACTTATTCTTGAAACAACTGCAAGAATTTTTGGTAAGCACTGTGGGAATATGCAGCCTTTTTGCTTGCTTCCATGCCTCCCACAATCCAGGCTGGTTGGTGAATGCTGTAGCACTGGTCATGAACTCCAGCAAGTTTGCTTCTGGATTGGGCAGACTCAGCTTGGGAGTAGAGACAAAAACCCATGGCAATGTCTTCTAAAGAGGCAAACTTAGTAGGAAACAAGTGAGAAAAACCTACAGCTTTGCTGGCTTGATTCTATTTAGACAAACTGGCAGACTACCTAGTGACTTAATGGGGAGATCTTGGAAGTGAGAGAGGCATAAAAGCATGCAATAATCTTTCCATCTGACTGGGACTATGAACTATACACATGCCCAGAAAAGACCAAAAGGAATCTAGTGGAAAGTAATAGCCAAACCATATTTGAGAACTAGTTGAATTTTGAATGCATTTCCCAATCTATACACATTTTTATTAGCAGAGAGTGGAAGTGCTTTGGACTTGAGGTGTTTCAGCAAACCTTTGCATAAATCATTAGCTGTCCACTAAGGTTTTAGTCACAAACGAGTAAGCTTCAAAAGGGCATGCTAAAAATTAATTGAAAACCCCCACTATTTTAGAACCTAAGTAGGAACATTAGGAACTACATGCAATGTTCTCTTTTACTCCTCTTAACGTCTTTTAAAACAAAGACTACTTGAAGCAACAATTATAATGCTACTAGGGGCCTGGTGCACAAGATTCATGCACTTGCGGGGCAAGGGGGGGAGGTCCCTCAGCCCGGCCTGTGCCCTCCCATAGCCTGGGAGCCATCAGTCCTACATCCTTAGTGCTGTTGTGGAGGTGGGAGAGGCTCTGCTGTGCTTGCCAGCCAGGACCCCAGCCTCTGGCTGAGCGGAGCTCCTCCTATGGGAGTGCACTGACCACCAGACCGCAGCTCCTGCATTAAGCGTCTGCCCCCTAGTGGTCAGTGTGCATCATAGTGACCAGTTGTCCTGTTGGTTGGTCAATTTGCACATTAGCCTTTTATTATATAGGATATTTTTTTGAGGGGGATGGTTTGCTGAACTTATAGATGTATATGTATGACAATACCAGCACTAAAATATATTAGAGCAAGTTGCTGTATTTTGTATTATTATTTTTTATTACTATCCTGAAGCAGATTGTGATAAGTGGAAGATGTATATTGTAATCCTTAGATGAACTATTAAGAAAATAACTTTTTAAAAATATAGTTAAGCTATTAATAAGAAAGAGCAAGATCCAATTATGTGCTGTCCATAAAAGACATGCTTTATATTAAAAAACACAAGTATTTGGAAAATAAAAAGTTGGAAAAGCAAATAGTATCCATTAATGAACTCTAGTAGCTTTATTAATATACAAAATAGACTTTAAGATAAAAAATAAAGGAAGTATTTCATAATGATAAAGTTTTCCATGTATCAGGAAGAAATAGTAATTATCTATATATAAAACTCTAATATACAAATAGACTGAACAGTGGAACAACTGAACAACTGGTTGCTATGACATGTGCTGACCACCAGGGGGCAGGTGTGGAACATGGCAGGCATTGGCAGCAGGCAGCAGTGTGGAACATGACAGGTGTCGGCCATGGAGTGATGGTGGAGCAGGTGAGTGAGGGGCATCAGACCAAGACAGGGTGCTGGTTGCTGTCATTGGGGTGAGCCTCTGGTGGTTACTGAAAATTCTTTGCTCCCATGCACCACAGTCCAACCTGGCACTTGCACCTGGTGCTGGTGCCAGCCCCGCTCACACCCACTGCCAGTGCTGGAGCTGCCACTCACACCTGCTGCCAGTGCTGGCCCTGCTCGCACTTACTGCTGGTGCTGGCCCCAATTGCTCTGCGCTATCAGCTGGTGTGAGTGGGGCCAGCACCATCAGTGTGTGGAGCAGCAGTGGCAGGAGCAGGGCTGCTGGCAGAGAGAGGACTGGGGGCTGTGGTGGGAGTGGCTGGGCAAGGATGCTGGCCAAGACCCACCCCTCTGCCCACCACAGCCTAATGGCCCACAGTTTCTTTCAAGGTGCATGAATTTGTGCACTGGGCCCCTTATCCTATTTAATAAAAGAGTAATATGTAAATTAGGCATCACTCCATCACAAAGATGGTCGCCCTCATGGCCACAAGATGGTGACGCCCAGTCCGGCTCAGCCCTGCCACTGAAGTGGTCAGGCCTATTAGGCAGATGGTGGGGGAGATAGGAGGCCTCAGGGGCAGAACAGGCAATCAGAGGGGGCTGGGGGTCCCCTGCCCAGGCCAGAGGACTTCACCAGAAGCTTCAGGCATGGGCAAGGGTGGAGCTGATGATTGGAGGGAGCAGGGGCAGAGCCAGTGATTGGAGGGGTATGTGGGTGCCCTACCCAAGCATAAGGCCTGGGCCAGAGGCCTCAGGCCTGGGCAGGGGCAAGGCCGGAGATCGCAGGGGCCTGGGCACAGTCGGAGCTGGCAATGCAGGGGCCTGGGGGTCTCCTGCCTGGGCCTGTAGCCTTGGCCAGAGGCTGCAGTGCAGCAGAGGCGAGGTGCTGCATCCTCAGCCAGAGGTTACAGGCTGGGCAGGGGTGGAGCTGGGATTGGAGAGGCAGGGGTGGAGCTGATGATCATAGTGAAACACCTTTTCTGACCGTTCATTGGCTAAGCTCCATGTATGCCACTGGTAATATTCTTAGTAACTTGGGTAATAAGAATTCAAAAAGGTCACCTAGGGTTTTTCCACCACACTCCTAGAGGAAAAAATGAAGGTTCGCTGCTGGAGGGCTAGGAAATGTCATATCCTGCCCTAGCCGGTTTGGCTCAGTGCCTAATGCCTCAGCTTTCTGACTGCAGGGTCTGGGTTCAATTCTGACCAAGGGCATGTACCTAGGTTGCAGGCTCCTCCCTGGCCGGGGCCCAGGTCAGGGCAATATGCAGGAGGTAACCAATCAAAGTGTTCCTCTCACTTTGATGTTTCTCTGTTTTTCCCTTCTCTTCCACATTCTCTAAAAATCAATGGAAACATATCCTCAGGTGAGAATAAAAAAAAGAAAGAAAGAAAGAAATTTCATATCCCATGAAAGATACATCTTGAAAATGCCTAAAGAAAGTTGTCATTTTTTCATGGTGAAGAGACTGGAGTCCATGTTAATGAAAACACCTTGATGCCTGCAGTGACTGGCAGTGGCTGCAGAAGTGGGGTGATGGAGCTGGTGGCTTCCCCTGATTAGCCTGGTCGTCTCCCACAAAGGGAGGCCAGACTGCAGCTTAGGCCTGCTCCCCAAGGGGAGCAGGAAGTGGCCTAAGCCATCAGTAGGACACCCCCTGAGGGTTCCCAGTATGTGAGAAGGGGTAGGCTGGGCTGAGGACACCCCCCCCCCCGTGCATGAATTTCATGCACCAGCCCCTAGTTTCTAATCTAATAAAAGTGTAATATTGAAATTGACCATTTCTCCTGGACACCTAAGCCACACTCACCCACCTCACCTAAGCCAAGCCACACCCGCCAGCCAATCAGAGCGGCTGTATGCAAATTAACCCAGCCAAAATGGAGGCCAACCACCATGGAACTAGATCAAACAGGAGGCTTCTGTTGCACCAGGAGTAAACTGTCTGCCTAGGCCGGCTGGGCCTCTCTCTGCTCAAGGCAACATAGTTGCAATTATAGAAGCCACACAGCTGAAGCAAACAGGAGGCTTCCGTTGCACCATCGATGGAGGAAACTGTCTATCTAGGCTGGCTGGGCCTTTACTAAGGCAATATTGTTTCAATTATAGAAGCCACAAAGCTGAAGCAAACAGGAGGCTTCATTACCTGCCTAGGCCTGGCTTAAAGCAATAGTGTTTCAATTATAGAAGATAAATAAACCCCAGAAACCTGATTCCAGCCAGGCTTGCTGGGGCGTTGGGTCAGTGGGAGCTGTGGGCAGCCTGAAAGCTTGAAAATGACCCTCAACCCTGCACCCAGGCTGGCCAGGTACCCCAGTAGGGACCCCAAACCTGAAAGGGCTGTGGGCAGCCTAAAAACAACCCTCAGCCCGTCACCCAGGCTTGCCACACCCCAATGGGGTGAGGGTCCACACTGGGGTCTTGGCCAGCCTGCAAACAGCCATCAGCCCCTCACCCAAGCTGGCCAGGCACTCCAGCAGGTGGACATCCCCTGAGGTGTCTCATACTGAGAGAGGCACAGGCCAGGCTGAGGGACCTCCCAAGTGCACAAATTTTTGTACACCGGGCCTCTAGTATATATATAAAAGCCTAAGCAACCAAAAGACTGAGTGACCAAAGACTGGTTGCTGTGATGCACACTGACTACCAGGGGGCAGATGCTCAATGCAGGAGCTGCTCCCTGGTGGTTAGTGTGCTCCCACAGTTAACCTCCTGTGGCTGGCCAACCTCCTGCAGTCCCTCCCCCTGATCCAGCCAATCTCCCATGGTCCCTCTCCCCACCAGCTGTCCCCCCCCCAATTGTCTCTGATTGCTGGCCAGGCTGAGGGACCCCACCCATGCATGAATTTATGCACCAGGCCTCTAGTAAATGTACAAGTATTTAACAGCAGAGCACAAAATACAGACAGCAAAGATAACCAGAATTATAGGATAAATAGACAACTCAATATTATAGTAGTTGAAAATGTCAATATTCCCCTCTCAGTAATTGACAGAACTAGACAGAATATCAATAACGATAATCTAGGCTTGAACAACACTTGAACATGCAACCAACTTGACATAACACAAAACATTCCATCCATGCTGAATATGCATTGTTTTCAAGTACACATGAAACTCTGCATGAAATGAGTCTTAAGGCATATTTTCTGACTTACAAACAATTAAATAAGAACTCAACAACAGAAAGTAATTTGAGACTGCAATATTTTGAATTTCAAAATATAGTTTTGTAAAAACAATGAGTCAAAGGTGAAATCACAGGGTACATTACATAATATTCTGAATCGAATGAAAATGAAACCCTAACATGGAAATTTATGAAATATAGCTAAAGCAGTCTTAGAGGGGAACTTATTTAAGTGCTTATATTAGAAGAGATCTAAAGCCAACAATAAGCTTCCACTTCAAGGAGGTAGATAAAGAAGAGCATGTCATTTGACCTAGTGATCCCACTTCTAGGAATATATCCTAAGAAACCTGAAACACCAATGAAAAAGAATGTATGCACCCCTATGTTCATAGCAGCGCAATTTATAATGGTTAAGATGAAACAGCCCAAGTGCTCATCAGCTGTGGTGCATTTAAACAATGGAATACTATGCAGCTATAAAAAGGATTTTTAACCCTTTGAAACAGCATGGAGGACCTGGATAGTATTATACTAAACAAAATAAGCAGTCAGAGAAAGACAAGTATCACATGATCTCACTCACATGTGGTATATAATAAGCAAAATAGATCAAGAGATATAGAAGCATGGAACAGACTGATGAAAGGTAGGGGTTAGAGATGGGGGTGGTGGAAAGAGATTAATCAAAGAACTTATATGCATATTAGAGGCTCCGTGCATGGATTCGTGCACCGGTGGGTTCCCTCAGCCTGGCCTGTGCCCTCTCATAATATGTGACCCTTTGGGGGATGCCAGCAGTCTGACATCTCCCGAGGGATGTAGTAGTGCATGAAATGGCAGGTGGCTGGAGTACCGCTCCTGCTCATCCTGGCCCCGCTCTGCCTGCTGTTGCTTCTTAGTAGTGCTGCCACAGAAGTGGGAGAGGTTCACTCTGCTGCAGCTGCACTTGCCAGCCATGAGCCCAGCGTGCCTGTCGATCAGCTCAGTGACACCAGGGGGCAGCTCCTGCAGTGAGCATCTGCCCCTGGTGGTCAGTGCACATCATAGCTTCCAGCCAGCTGTCTGGTCATCCAGTCAATTGGTCGTTTAGGCTTTTATATGTATAGATATGCATAACCCATGGACATAGACAATAGTGCAGTGAAGGCCTGGGTGGAGGTGGAATGGAGTAGGTCAATAGGGAAAAAAAGGGGGGACATCTGTAATACTTTCACCAGTAGATAAATTAAAAAATAAACTGAGAGAAGAGTATATCAAACCTCAAGTAAATAGATAGAGGGACAGAATAAAGACCAGACATGAAATAAGGGAAATAAAAACAAGAGAAACAATAGAGAAAATCCATTAAAACTAAAAATTGTTTCATTCAAATTATCAACAAACTCAATAAACATTTAACTAGACTAACAAAGAGGGATAAAAAGAGTGAGAAAAGATAAATTATCAAAAGCAGGAATAAAAGGAGAATATCACCACAGACTTTACAGAAATTAAAGGGATTCTAAGGGAATAGTATGATCACTTTATGCCAAATAATTAGACAACTTTGATGAAGTGGTTAATGTCTTGGAAAAATAAAATTACAAAACTGTCTCAAGAAAAAAAAAAAGAAGAAACCTAAATAGACCTGAAATGCCTAAAGAGATTGAATTAGTAATGAAACATCTGCCTACAAGGAAAAGCCCAGGCACAGAAGACCTCACTAGTAAATTTTATTATACATGTAGGGAGGATACAATATCAAACTATACAAATACTATGAAGTAAGGGTATCTTGAAACTCTATATTTTATCTATCTATGCAGCAGAAGCCACATTTCATTTTTCAGTATTATCTAAAATTGCATTGTAATTTAAAAATATTATCTTTAATTTTGTTTTATTATTAAAAATTCATTATTTTATTTTTTCCATCATCATTTATCCCCTGTACGCCCTCTTCCACCTCCACCCACTCCATTCCCCTAGGCAATCACCATACTGTTGTCCATGTCCATGAGTTCTCTCTCTTTCTTTCTCAATCACCACCCCCCACCCCCCAATATTCTCTTAAATTTTACCTTTCAGTTTTGATGTTTACATATTCTTGCCAGGAAAAATACATGTATATAATTCTAATTATTCTAGCTGTGGACCACTAATCATATAAGTATCTAGACCTTTATGGAGTCCTGCAGTCTCTCGTCCTCTGTCAAGTCCCAGCAGCCTATGTGCTCAAGCACTGTTTGTCCCTCTAATCTCCTCACCTCCCTTATGGACAGTCGTTCTCTTGCCTGTTACTATTCTCATTCCTCCAGGTATGGGGGATGGTGCTTCTTCTCACCTGGCCCTTTGTCATGCTGTCAGCAAGGGCCACAAATCTGTGTCATCAAACAACTGGGCGGGGCAGAGTGGCCACAAGGATGTTTTGTGTCACTCTGTGCTCTCCACCATAGGAGGTGGCCATATCAGTTCTGCAGTGGTGTCTGCAGCAAGCCCTCTGCACAACAAAGCTCTGGGCTGCCCTACTGTGGCAATGGAAAAGATACCTTTCTACCTTTAGGGTGGCATTGTGTTAGATGTGTCCTCAGGCAGGGCTGCTTGGGTCCCAAAGGGGTAGAGAGTTTAGGGAGAGATTTTTAGTTTTACTCAGAACTTTCTTTTTCCTTAGGCTCCATACCTGCACAGAGGGAGCTGTGTTTGAAACAGATTTGCATAATCTCAGTCATGCTGTTATCGGAATTCTTATTCCCCTCTGACTCGAGAGGTAAGTCTTATCATGACTGCATCCTTCCTTGCTAGTAAACCAGGAACTCCTGAAAACAGACTTTCATCAGGCTACCTCCTCAATTTGACGAGCACATTCAGCCATGCCTGAGCATGAAGCAGACCATGGTTATTGAGAAGGCTCTTGAATACAGCTCTCTGGACAATGGACTTTTTTTTTAAAAACTCCTGGACCTATTGTTTTGTTGTACCTTGTTAGAATTATCTTTATTTAAATATCAGAAATTTAAAATTATTTTATAAAATACTATTTACAATTTTGATAGTAGAAGAACTCATCTTTTTCTGGGTTGTGGCCTCACAAGCAAGATGATGAACAGAACATAAATTTGTGTCACACTGAGATATTCTTTTGTACAGTCATTGTGACTCTAAGTCTGACCGTCAGAAACTGACTGATGGCATGTGTAGAAACTCTGTTGTCACAGGCTGTTATTTGCTTTTCCAAATCTATTATCCCTTGTTTTCTTAGTAACCAACTCCTTGCAGTGGACTTATCTGAGAACTTCATTTCCTAGCCTCTCTTGCACATTGACGTGGCCAATGAAACCTAAGTGGAAGACCTCAGGAAGGCCTCTTAAAAGTGAGAGGATGAGCATTCTTTTCTCCCCTTCCTTTTTCATGAGAATGTGATTGGGTGAATTAACCTACCATATTGGAATTGCAAAATAAACCTTAAGAATGTAAGCCATGCATTAGGAGGGTTGAGAGGAAAGATGCGATGAGTGTGGGTCTCTAAGGACTTTGAGAGGTCCCATGGTGCTCTGGTCTGACATATACACTTCCTTTTAGTTTAAGAAAGAAAGAAAGTTCTGTATAGTTTAACATACTTATTGTTTTTCTGGAATACATAGCTAACTGTTATTTCTAAAACACACACACAAAACATTAGATAAGCACAAGAGGGAGATGGAATATTCCTGCGGCAGAAGAATAAAGCACCTGATTATTTTCTACTGATGCAGGAATGGTTCCCATTATGAAACATTTCAAAAGAGCAGCTGTTACAGCATCCAGTTTATCTGAAGCATTTCAAATATTAGTTAAAAATAAATGTTTATGTTTATGAATCACAGTCATAAATGGCTCTGAAATGAAGCTGGGATAAATATCAAACCTCTCAGATTGAAGTCAGAGAGCACAATTCTGTTTCCCAGGGTGTGTCTCTTGGGGCCTTTGTTAAGAACAGTGCTAAAAAAACTGCAATTCTGGCCCACAAAATGGACCCCATATTGTCATATGTCAGTTGTCTTAATTCTTCTGCCCCTAAGGAATGGCTACTTATTTGTTAAAATGTAATCTATATAATAATCTATATAATAAATTCAAATGGTAATAGGATAGAAGGTATCCTTTTTTAAAAAATACTTTTTAAAATTGGTTTTGAGAGAGAGAGGAAGGGAAAGAAATAGAGAGATAGACACATTGATGAGACAGGAATATCATTGATCAGCTGCCTCTTGCACACCCCCTACTGGGGGCTGGGTCGATACTCAACTGCTGAACCACACTGGCTAGGCCAGAAGGTATCCTTTATATCACTAAAGCCACCATCTATTCTATTTTATAGATCTTGACTAAGATTTGTTTTTCAGGTGTAGAGGTATAATTGACAAAAATGTACTATATTTAAATGTAAAACATGATGATTTGATATACATATACATTGTGAAAGGATTCCTCCCTGGAGTAATTAACAAATGCATCACCTCACCTGTTACCTTTTTTTTTTTTCCTTTTGGTGAGAACATTTAAATTCTACTCTGTTAGCAAATTTCAATTATATAACATAGTATTATCAGTTATAGTCACCATGTTACACATTAGTTTTCAGACCTTATTCAACACATTTTTTGTGTGCCTACCACAGTGCCTCAGTATAGTTTAGTCTTTTTATTTATTTAAAAGCTAGAGGCCTGGTGCATGGATTTGTGCACTGGTGGAGTCTCTCAGCCTGGCCTGCTTCCTATTGCAATCCAGGATCCCTTGGGGGATGTGGGATAGCCGGTTTCGGGCCAATCCGGACAAGAGGGAACCCGACCCCCACAGGCCCTATCCAGACAGGAGGGAGCCTGATTCTGTGCATGAGCATCTGTCCCCTGGGGGTTGGTGCGTGTCATAGCAACCCCTTCTAAGAACTAGTAAGAACTGGTTATTGGATTTAGGGCCCACTGAATCCAGAATGATCTTGTCTCAAGATCCTTAACCTGAGTACATTAGCAAAGACCGTTTTCCAAATAAAGTCACATATACAAACTCTGGGAGGTTTACCTGGGATAGACAGCCACTATTCCGCTGACTAGAGCCCACCTTCTGATTCTCCAAAATTCATGTCCATCCCACATGCAAAATACATTTACTCTATTACAGCATGCCCCAAAGTCTTAACCCATTATAGCATCAACTCTTAGTCCAAAAATCTGTTGTGAATATCATCTGCTCAGAAGCTCCAAAGTCTCATCATGTAAATCAGGTATGGGTGAGACTCTGGTAACATCTATCCTGGGGCAGACTTTCTCTTCATCTGTGAACCTAGAAAATAAATTATTTGCTTCCAGAATACAATGGTGGAACAGGTATAATACAGACATCTATATTATTAAAGGGAGAAAGTGAAGGTAATAAAGGGGCCACCAGTACCAAATAAGTCTGAAATCTGGTAAGGCCACTTCCATTAGATGTCAAGGTTTGACAATAATCTTTTGAAGCTTGAGGTTCCTCCTTCTGTGCTCGTGGCTCCTTCATCCTCTTCATCCTCAGCTCCTCTGTGCTCTGTACTGTTAGCTTTGGCTCCATTATCCTTGGCCTTTGGGCCCACAGCAGCCTCACCTTCTGAGTCATTCTTCCTTTTTCTTGAAGGGAGCACATATTTGCAGCTGAGTAGTTCAATTAAGTCCATTTACTGCTTTTAGAAACAGACAATCATCTTTCATTTTATCTAGTCTCTGTCCCTATTAGTACAAACTGGTAATGTTTGTGCCTGTATAATATTATTAAAAAACTTTGTGGGCCTCCTGTGTGCCCATACCACAAGAGGATTCTCTACAGATTCTTCCTGGATAACCTTATCTCTATTTTTGGCTTCTGCCAAGATGGTTGATTAGAAACCGAGTGACACATCCAATATTTTCAATAAAAGGTTGCCCAGCTACACTATTGGCTTTTTCTCCAGAGTAAGCTTTTGCAACAATAACCTTCTTAATTTTAGCACCTTTGCAATATGGATAGGCAGTGACCCTGTCAGATCATCAAGTACTGGGTCCTTTTTGCTTAACAATTGCCCCCTCAATTTATCTTTTTCCTCTAACATCTATATATATAAAAACCTAAGTGACCAGTTAACCCTTCAACTGGTTGACCAGTAGCTATGACGCACACTGATCACCAGAGGACAGATGCTTAATGAAGGAGCTGCCTCCTGGTGGTCAGTGCACTCCCACAGCAGGAGCACCGCCCAGCTGACCAACAGACTCCAGATGCCTAGCTCATGGCTGGTAAGCACAGGTGCCCTTGCCTCTCCCATGGGCACTCCCCGTGTGCGTCCCTTCCCCATTTGGACCTGGATCGTGGCAGCAGCAGGCACAGTGGGGCTGGGATGAGTGGGAGCAGAGTGACACGGACCAGCCTGAGCTTAGGCTCCTTCCCAGCCGCCTGCTGCTTTATACACTACTACATCCCTTGGAGGATGTAGGACTGTCAGTTTCTACATCCCTCAGGGATGTAGGACTGCTGGTTTTGGCCAATCCACATAGGCCAGGACAAGGGAACCCACATCTACTTTTACTACAAGCAAAGGTCCTCTAGTTTTACTATAAGCAAAAAGGACCTTTGACAACAGTACCTTTAACACTTTGCTTGGAAATGTTCTCAGCTAAATATTCAAGTTCATCTCATGAATTCTGCTGCCCCAAAGCAGAAAATAGTTCAGCCAAGTTCTGCCACTTTTTAACAAGGACCACCTTTCTCCCAGTTTCCAATAATGTGCTTCTCTTTCCTTTTGACATCTCACCAGAAGTAACCTTTGACATCCACATTTCCACCAATCGTCTCCTTAGAGCAATGTAGGATTTTTCTGTTGAGCACCTCAAAATTCTTTCAGTCTCAATCCATAGCCCAATTCCAAAGTCACTGCCTCATTTTTAGGTAGCAGTAACCTACTTCCCAATGCCAAAACCTGTATTAATCAGAGTTTTACCAGAGAAACAGAAACAGTAGGAAATACAGAAATCTTATTCCATCCTATCCTATCCTATCCTATCCTATCCTATCCTATCCTATCCTATCCTATCCTATCTATCTATCTATCTATCTATCTATCTATCTATCTATCAATCATCTATCTATCATCTATCTATTTCAGGGAATTGGCTTATATGATTGTGCTGACGGGCAAATCCCAATTACAGGGCATGTCAGCTGGCTAGAAACCCTCAGACAAGAACTGAAGCTACAGAGACAACCAAGATGGCAGCATAGGTAAACATCTGTAATTGTTGCCTCTTGCAACCACATCAAAACTACAACTAAAAGACAAAATAAATATCATCCAGAACCACGGGAAAGGTGGCTGAATGGAAGTTCTACAACTAGAAGGAAAGAAAAAAGTGCATTGAGACTGGTAGGAGTTGGGAGGTGCGCAAGCGTGTGTGAAATGGGCTGGCAACTGGGTGCGCCGTTGTTTTTTTCAATCCAGAGGGAAATACAAGCTCCCAATTGCTCTGGAGTTTCCAGGCAAGACTCTGGTAACCCAGACTCATACGGGGAGAAACTATACTGTCTGGCATCCGGCGACTTTCTCTCAGAGGTGCTCACAGCGATCATTGTTCCTGCACAGGGCTGCAGGACACAGAGACCCAGGGACCTCCCTGGGGCAGGGATGACGGGCAGCCATTGCTGTTTTCTCCACCCTGGTGATTCCCTGAGACCCTGCCCCATCCCATTTATAACCCCACCCAAGCTGTGCACAGCGGCTTTTGCATATGAATGGCCTATCATTTTGCAAGCAAAACCTAACAAACTGCAGCTGGGTCAGAAAGCTCCAAAGCTTCCAAAAAAAAGGCCCAAGGCCCGGCAGCAGCAGCCTGCAATGCTTCACAGCTAGGTCTCATCTGGGCGCTTCCAAACCCCAAACAAAGAGGAGGAATCTGCAGATCTCTCTGTAACTCCTGCGGGGTAGCCTCAGGCAGTGGCTGACTTTGCACCTCCTTGGAGATCCAAGAGCCAGTGTACCCAGTGGTCAGTGTAAGACCATACCATATAACAACTCTTCACGTCCATAAGTGACACACTCAAGGGGCAGACTCAGTGAGCACCAAAGCCCTGTTGAAGCAAGTCCTGCTCCATAAGGGTATCTCCAGCATAGCAGTTCTCCCATTGTAGACACAGCTGGTCCTCACAGCCAATTGATCTGGAGGTCAATTCCTCCCAGTGATGCCAGCAGCAATCAAGGCTTAACTACAATAAGACTGTACACATAGCCCACAAAGGGGTGCACCAAGAGTGTCCATCTCAGGTATTTGGGGAGGCTGAACTACTGGGCCCTATAGGACACCTAGCACACAAGGCCACTCTATCAACACAAGGAAGCAGCCAAAATGTAGAGACAAAGAAACATGTCATAAATGAAAGAAATAGAGGAAAGCAAACTACTGGATATAGAGTTCAAAATCACAGTTATAAGATTACTCAAGAACCTTCTAGAAACCTCTGAGAAATTTAGTGAGACCCTCAAGGATATGAAAGAGGACCAATCAGAAATTAAGCTTACACTGACTGAAATAAAGAATAATATACAGAGATCCAACAGTAGACTAGAGGATCCCAAGAATCAAAGATTTGAAATACAGAGAAGCAAAAAACATCCAACTGGAAAAGCAAAAAGAAACCAAAAATATGAAGTTACGGAGCCTCTGGAACAATTTCAAGTGTACCAACATTCGAATTATGAGGGTGCCAGAAGAAGAGAGAGAGCAAGATATTGAAAATCTATTTGAAGAAATAATGACAGAAAACTTTTCCTACCTGGTGAAAGAAATAGACTTACACGTACAGAAAGTGCAGAAGATCCTAAAGAAGAGAATCCAAAGAGAACCACACCAAGACACATCATAATTAATATGCCAAGGGCAAAAGACAAAGAGAGAATATTAAAAGCAGAAAGAGAAAAACAGTTAGTTACCTACAAGGGAGTACCCATGTGACTATCAGCTGCTTTCTCAACAGAAACTATGCAGGCCAGAAGGGAGTGGCAAGAAATATTCAAAGTGATGAATAGCAAGAACCTACAACCAAGATTACTCTACCCAGCAAAGCTATCATTTAGAATTAAAGATCAGATAAAGAGCTTCATAAATAAGAACAAGCTAAAGGAGTTCATCACCACCAAACAAGTATTATATGAAATGCTAAAGGGCATTCTTTAAGAAGAGGAAGAAGAAGAAAAAGGTAAAGATAAAAATTGTGAACAACAAAGTGACAACAAATACATATCTATCAACAAGTGAATCTAAAAATCAAGTGAATAAAAATCTGATGAACAGAGTAAACTGGTGAATATAATAGAATCAGAGGCATAGAAAGGGAGTGGACTGACAATTCTTGGGGAAGGAGGTGTGGAGGGTGCGGGAAGAGTTTGGACAAAAATCTTACACCTATGGACGAGGACAGTAGGGGGTGGTGGTGGTAAGGACATGGGGTGAGATGGGAACTAGGTAGAGGGGAGCTATGGGGGGAAAAAAGAGGAACAACTGTAATAATCTGAAAAATAAAGATTTATTTTAAAAAAGAACTGAAGCTGAAGTCCATAGACAGATTTTCTTCTTTCTCAGGGAAATACCATTTGTACTCTTGTTTAGAAACAGCTGTATTGAGATAAAATTCACATGCCATAAAATTCACCTGCTTAAAGTGTAGTTTAAGTATTTTCATACATATGTGCACCTATTAGCACAATTTTACAATATTTTCAAATCTCTAAAAGAAGCCCCATATTTTTTAAAATATTTTTTTATTGATTTCAGACAGGAAGGGAGAGGGTGAGAGAGATAGAAACATCAATGATGAAAGAGAATTATTGATTGGCTGCCTCCTGCACACCCCCTATTTTGGATCAAGCCTGCAACCTAGGCATGTGCCCTTGACCAGAATTGAACCTGGGATCCTCCAGTAGACACTTTATCAACTGAGTCAAACTAACTAGGGCAAAACCCCATATTCTTTAACTATCACTTCCTATTCCCCTATTCCCTGAATTTACTTTCTCTGACTTGCAACCTGAAGGAACCAATAATCTACTTTCTGTCTCTATGAATTTATCTATTTTCGATGTTTACATACTTAAGACTCATATAGTATGTGGTCTTTTATGACTGGCTTCTTTGATTTAGCTTATATTTTTAAGGTTTACCTATGCTGTAGCATGTATCAATACTTCACTCCTTTTTATGGCTGAGTTACATTTCATTGAATGGATTGTCAGATTGTCAAATGAATTATCCATTCATCTGTTGATGGACATTTGGGTTGATTCTACATTTGGCTATTATAAATCATGCTGCTATAAACATTTGTGTTCAGTGTCCTGTGTAGACATATGTTTTCATATCTCTTGGGTATATGCCTCAGAGTGGAATTGCTGGATCATATGGTAACTCATTTTTAATCATTTGAAGAACTGCCAAGCTATCTTCCAAAGTCGCCGGGGCTACTTTACATCCTCACCAGCACTGTATGAGGATTCCAGTTTCTCCACATTCTCATCACTTGCTGGTTTTCTCACTTTTTTATTCTAGCTATCTTAGTATATGTGAAATAGTATTTTATTATGGTTTTAATTTCCTTATGATGTTGAGGATTTTTTCACATGCTTATTGGCCACTGTATATCTTCTTTAAACTATTATTTGGAAATCTTGTCCATTTGTTTTTGATTATTTGTCTTATTATTGAGAGTTGTAAGGGTTTTTTATGAATCATATAAACTATCTTATCACCAATGTGACTTATAAATATTTTCTCCCATTATGTGGAGTTTTTCACTTTCTTGATAGTGTTCTTTGAAGCACAAAAGTTTTAAAATTTGATGAAGTCTAATTTATTTTTTATTTTGTTTCCTGTGCTTTTGATGTTATACTGGTATCTAATAATCCTTTGGTAAATGCAAGGTCCTGAATATTTTTTTTCTACATTTTCTTCTAATAAATATAGTTTTTTTTGCCTTTACAGTTAGGTCTTTGATTCCTTTTGAGTTAATTTTTATATATTGTGTGAGATGAGGTTCAACTTAATTCTTTTTCATGTGACTTTTCATTTCTTGAGAAAACAATTATGGCTGTGTAAGTTTATTCTGGGGCTCTCACTTCTGTCCCATTGACCTGTATGTTTATCTTTGTCTATACTGTACTATATGTCATTGTTTTATAAATACATTTTGAAAGTGGGAGTTGTTAGTTCTCCTTTATTATTCTTTTTCAATATTGGTTTGCCATTCTGAATCCTTTTCAATTATCAATTTTAAAATCAGTTTGTCAGTTTGTACCAAGTCAGCTGGGATTTTGATAGAGATTGCATTGAATTTGTAGTTTAGTTTGGGGTTGGATACTGCCATTTTAACAATGATAAATCTCCTAATTCATAAACATGGGATGTTACATTATTTATTTAAATCTTTAATTTCTCTCTACAATGTTTTATAGTTTTCAGAGTATAAATTTTGTGCTTCTTTTGTAAAAGTTATTTCTTAGTATTATATTTTGATGTTATTGTGAGTAGAATTGTTTTCTTAATTTCATTTCAGATTGATCATTATAGGTGTATAGTAATGAAATTTATTTTTGTTTATTGCTTTTGTATTCTACAGCCTTTCCTAACTCATTTATTAGTTCTAACAAATTTTACTTAGTAAATTCCTTAAGACTTTTCTATATATAAAATCATGTTGTATGTGAAGAGAGATGATTTTATTTCTTTCCTATTAGGATACTAGTTATTTCCTTTTCTTCGTTTATTCTCATAGCTAGAAGCTCAAGTAATATGTTGAATGGAACTGATGAGAGCAGATATCCTGTCTTGTTCCTGAACTTAAGGGGAAGAAGTATCTCCTCTTTTACCACTATCTACTCTAATAAAAGAGTAATATGCAAATTAACCACCACTCCAAGACACCTAAGCCACGCCCACCAGCCAAGCCACACCCCCATCCAATCAGAGTGGCTACATGCAAATTAACCCAGCCAAGATGGAGGTTGGCAGCCACGGAGCTAGAGCAGACAGGAGGCTTCTGTTGCAACTGCCTGCCTAGGCTGGCTGAGCCTCTGCTCAAGGCAACAATGTTTCAATTATAGAAGCCACGGAGCTGAAGCAAACAGGAGGCTTCGTTACTTGCCTAGGCCTCTGCTCATGGTAACAAAGTTTTAATTATAGAAGATAAATAAACCCCAGAAACCTGATTCCAGCCAACCTTGCTGGGTCGTTGGATCAGTGGGAGCTGTGGGCAGCCTGCAAACAGCCCTCAGCCCCTCACCCAGGCTGGCCAGGTACCCCAATAGAGATCTGAACCCTGAAGGGGCTGTGGGCAGCCTGAAAATGGCCCTCATCCCCTCACGCAGGCTGGCCACACCTCCATGGGGTGAGGGTCCACACTGGGGGGCTTGGCCAGCCTGCAAACAGCCATCAGCCCCTTACTCAGGCTAGCCAGGCATGCCAGCAGGTGGACATCTCCCGAGGGGTCCCAGACTGCGAGAGGGCACAGGCCTGGCTGAGGGACCTCCCCCCCCCCCCGAGTGCACAAATTTTTGTGCACCAGGCCCCTAGTGTATGATATTAGCTATGGCTTTGTTTTGCTTATATGGATTTCCAACTAATTGGAGGAACCCTCAGCCCTCAATTATTGAGAATAATCACCTTTACTTAAAAGTCAACTGATTATAGATATTAACTACATCTATAAAATACTTTCATAGCAATATCTAGATTGTTAAATTGAATAACTGGGTTCTGTAGCCTGGCTAAATTGACATATTAACGATCACACCTACGTTCTTTGAGAGGTGGGTATACTTTGAGAGCAAGGGGCTATGTGTGTGAAATAAAAGAGGCATAATAGTAAACTCCACAAGGTTTTGGAGCTCCTTGTATGGAATTCAAAGAGGATCAACAAAGAGGAGCACTCTCTCATTCTCAAGAGTGATATAGAGGTGCAGCATTAGGGCTTTCGTTTCCTGACATGAGATTTTCTAGGGGTGTCCTAAAATTCATCTTTTCCCTGAACTACAAGGGATCCTCTCTGAAATCAATGAAAACATTTAAAAAAAAAAAAAAAGCAAAACATCATTAGCTACCCATTGGCTAGAGGAGAAACTCTAAACTCAAGTACCACCTGAGTACTTGCATTTATCTGCATATGTCATGTTCCACATCCCTGTACATTTGCTCTGTCTTTTCCATCTGCTGTGAATGCCCACTGCTTCCCACTGCTATGTTGCACCTGTTATCCTTTAAGACTCATATCTAAAGGATATGGAGGGAAAAAAAAAGTCATGTATCAGGAAGAATGATACATGAGAAGAAATATAAAAAGTACTGTATCTAGAATAGTTTGAGGAAATAACATAGTTACTCAAAAAAGATTGAGATTACAAAACATCAAAACAAAGTATTTTCTTAGGACTCTAAGAAGATGGCAAACTTTTATTTCCTTGTAGTCTACCTTTATCTAAACTAATAAAAGCGAAATATTAAAATTAACCGTTTCTCCGAGACAGGGTAAGCCACGCCCACCAGCCAATCAGAGTGGCTGTATGCAAATTAGCCCAGCCAACATGGCGGCCGCCACTCACGGACCTGAGTAAACGTTTAGGCAGCGTCGGTTGCAGCAGGAGCGAAAGCGATACTGTTTTCGGCCCTTGGTGGGCAGGCTCTGAAACATGTTTCAATAATGTAACAATCATAGAATCCTCGGGAGCTGAAGGGAACAGCAGACCTAGCCTGAGTCTAAAACTATAACATTGTTGCAGTATAGACTCTGCGAGGTGAGGCAGAGAGAGGCTTTGTTACATGTGTAGGCCGGCTTAAAGGAACAGTGTATCAATTATAGGAGAAAAACCCCA